>JAOPFK010000091.1:0-80627 GCA_026122265.1 Ammodytes dubius | reverse complement strand
TTTCCACAATTTTTTTTATAAACTTTCTTTTTTCAACTCGAGTCCTCACCAACAAACCATATTCATCTTTATTTTAAGGATTTTAACCCTTTAAATTCCAGTTGTTTTAGAAAAAGTCACTCGTTTTTTTTGATGGAAAAACACAAAATATCAATTAAAAGCTAAATAATTAGTCTGAATTGGATTTTTTTGAGGGGGATTATAAGAGTGTGATAGATGTACAAAATGTGCAATGAAATTGATTTGAATGCATTTTTATATTTTTTTATATCTAAGATTTAAAAAAAGACTCACACTCAGCCTCCTTCGGCGCTTAAGATGTCACTTTGAATTGATAAGTAGATAAAAATAACATGAATGTATTTTTCCACAATTTTTTTTTATAACTTTCTTTTTCAACTCGAGTCCTCACCATACAAACCATATTCATCTTTATTTTAAGGATTTTAACCCTTTAAATGCCAGTTGTTTTAGAAAAAGTCACTCGTTTTTTTTAAAGAAAAAACACAAAAAATAAAAAGCTAAATAATAATTAGTCTAAATTGGATTTTTTTGAGTGGGATTAGAAGAGTGTGATAGATGTCAAGAATTAACAATAATATTGAATTGAATGCATTTCTATTCTTTTTGCTATTTAAGATTTAAAATGTGCCCTCCATTAAGGGCCATTGTACGGCACACAGAATTCTATTAAAACCACACTTTTTGACCCTGCTGCCAAAAGATGAGAGAAACTGATTTTTTTATTATTCTTTTGGTTCCTTGTACTAATGTCTTGACATTTTCCATTTTTTGTGTTTTTTACTAGTTGTTGCTAATTTCACACATATGCCAGTGTTTCAACTACAGGCTAAAATGTAAATGTGCACTCCCTTGCTACTTAGGCCACTGCAGGCTACATGAATAAAATATTTGAGATAACATGCCCTGTCTGGGTTCTTCATAATAGCATAGAGTAGTGTATATGTGTATTTCAACAAATATGTATTTGTGAATATGTGTGCCTGTGTGTGTATCAAATAACAGATAGTGAAATTCAGCTCAATGTAAATCCATGAAAACAGCATGTTTCGATCCCATGGTTAATTGAGGATAAGTTTGTGAATATGGTAATATTACACATTCATCCTGCTCTTATAACTTGAAATTTTATATTTTTATGATTTTTTCAGATGTTTTATGAATTAAGTCCTGCCTATAGCCTTTACAACTGATAACAATACAAAATGAATCACAGTTCCCTCGTTTCCACTAGGGGTATCTTTGCTCTTCAGGCCTATAAGGATGAAATTCACGCATCAGCTGTAAAATAGTAAAAATGTAAAATTTCAATGTATAAGAACAGGATGAATGTCTAATATTTCCAAATTCATGTATTTAACCTCAATTGACCATGGGATCAACACATGCAGTTTTTATGGATTTACACTGAACTGTTTTTCTCTATGTGAATTTGAGTGTCCGTGTTTGGATACACACACAGACACGCACACACACTTATTTGTCGAAAAACACATCTATACTATACTATGCCATCACTAAGAATACAGAGAGAGCATTTTAGCTGAAACAATTTATTCATGTGGCCTGCAGTGGCTAGTAGCAGAGGAGAGCAATATTAAATCTCAGCCTGTAATTAAAACCAATGGTATATGAGAGAAAACCGATGCAATTAAAAAAAAAACACAAAAAATTTAAATTTTCAAGACATTAGTGCAAGGAAATAAAACAAAACAAAAAAAATCTGGTTTCTATCAGCTATTGGCAGAAGGGTCAAAAAATGTCGTTTGAATGGGAGTCAATGAGGTGCCGTTTTGGCCAAGGAGGCTGAGTGTGAGGAAAATTAATATACAGTGCATTATAGTGTAAATTAATGAATTGAGGATAAAATTCATAAATTGGTCAGAAAACATTAGCCTTGACCAAATATGAAGCCATTTGCATGAACACAGCCTCAGCAGTTGTGAAATGAAAAACCAAAATGTACCAAAAAGGGCCTAAGATGCACTGAAGGTTAAAGAGGGAAGAGTTGAGTAACATAATGTAGTGATTTAAATTGTAGATTTATTTCTTACTTTATGAATATGCCTTGGACATCAAAATTGACATGCCACGTCTTTGACCCTTGAATTACCACAGTCTGGTGCATATGTATCAGTAAAATGGTGAGGAAGGTTCATTTTGGACACAACAATTTGGATTATGATACAAAAATTGTTCCGCCTTACTATCTACTTGTGAATTCCATATGCACAACTGGTGTTGCTTTAGCAAGGGTTCATCTGCATATCAGTCGCTTCCTCTGTCTGTGAAGCCATCACAGACACACACACACTCAATATATTGTTAAAATATGTTTCAACTGAGGCTCCCTTTTGTTTTGATGATTATATGAAAGCCTTAATATATCCGCTCAGCTCCATAAGTTATATAAGGGATCTTATTATTATCATGCTGAAATTAATGTGTCTTCCATGTTTCACTGGTTTGTCCTGTTTATCATTCAGTGTATACAATATGAGTAAGACCAGCGGAGTGCAACTGTGAAATTAAGACATCAAAACAACAGAGCGTCTTCTGTGGTATCACACATATAAAATAATGTATTTACAAGAACTGCAACCACATGTTGGTTCAGCTCCTGGTTGCAAAGGTTTCTCCTGCTCGACAATCAGGACTGACATTGCATGTGAACTCTTATGTATGCTCTTGTGCAGTGCTGGTTTGGTTGCCTTTTCATCAGAACATGTAAAGAAAGCCCAAACACAAACTATTAATTACTTGGCATGCAGGTCAAGTCACAGATATATACGTATTTCCCCTCTAAACTTGTTGGCAAGAAATCAATTTTTTATGTGTCTGTTTTTTCACACACTGTGCTGCCCCTAGCCTCCTGAAGAGCTCTTGTAATGTCAGATTTGCTGTAAAAAAAGACTATCGGTGTGTCTATACAGGGAGTGCTTAACTGTGTTTTTTTTAAGTCATCTTTCTCGGGCATGGAGCCTGAGTCATTGCCCACAACTTCCAAGCTAATTGACCAGATGGCAGGCTGACTGCTAGCTGGGCTGGTGGAGGCGGGTAGCTGGAAACAGGCAGAATGAACTTTGTTTCTGTTAGGCTAGCTAACACCAACTAGCTGGTTGAGGAGTTCAACTGTCCACTCCGGTAAAGCATCCGCTAACCAGGACTTTAAATGCACTGCCTGGGGTATTGCTGTGGGTACAGCTTCCTGCTACAAATTGCAGTTTGATTTTGACTTTTCAACACAGAGTTGGGCCCAGGCCCGGTTCTACGGGGGTGCATGAGCATGCATTGCACCCTCAAAAAAATTGTTTGCACCCTCAAATGAAAAAAGGAGGGAGTGAATTTTTTTTAATAAATATGATAAAAATAATAAAATACTTGCTCACAAAACAAATTGTAATTAACCTTTGACCATTTCCATTAAATACCGCTGTTTTCTGCATTTATTTTGTTCACTAAACCGATAAGAACGTTATCATTATTCGACTGGCAGCTGTGGCTAAGCGAACCCATCTCTAGGCCTACTAGTGCGCTCCGCTCTGCCCCGCCCGTCCCCGCCTGAACTATTTCGCTTTCAGCGATTGCAGTGCAATGGTTATTCAGCATAAAGTTAAAACACTCGCTCGCCCAAGACTGATGTTAAACCGAAACACAAAAGCCTTGCGCGAGCAAAGCAGTGATTCACCCAGTGAAACATGGGGTGAGACTGTGACTGTGGGTAACGGTGTCATCACCTTGCCGGTGAGAAAAGCTCTGTGGCTTAACGGCTAAAATGATAACCGGCCGCCGGGGATATCATGTCCGCTAACGTTGTTCAGGGGAGGCTTCCGCGATCGGATTGCATTTCACGAGCATGAAAACACAGAGCAATGTCGGCAAACTGACAGCGCGACGAGAGAAAATCGAGAGTGAGCCGCTTCCCTCCGTTAGTTTCAGTCTACAGCCGAAAACAATCCAATCACCACCTAAACATGGATATCGTTTAAATAAAGCCTCTTGTTTTTATGATCATTAGGGCATTGATGCAAATTCTGAAGTCTGAACATTTCGGTGGCAGCTGTGGTGCAGTTTTTTTCAGCAACTCACAGACTCATGCTTGCCCATAGGCGTAGATTTGGTGGGAGGGTGGCGGGGGGAGGGGGCACAGGGGACGTGTCCCCCCAATAATCAGAAGAGAGCCTACATTTTTTCTCAAAAAGTAAGAAACCCTATTCTCCCCAAAAGAGGTAAAAATAACAGTTCAGGATGTTGAAACATTGATATATCTCCTAATTGTTAATACATTTCCCCTATGATTTAAAAATGTAAAGTGTCACAATAGTTCTATTTCGTTCCTACTGACCGCCAGAGGCGGTGCTTATAGCACTGGATGTTCCATTGCGCGCATGCGCAGGTCGAGATCTTTATACCAACAAAGTCACCTGTGACACCCGGGTGACTCCGGGAATGTCTATATATTCCGGAAGTCACCGAGGTTCTGTTCCTCTATTTTCTCGCGGATAGCAGGTCGCACACAGAAGCTGTGTTCGAAATCGTCCCCTATCACGGATATAGTGGACTATATAGGGTGCTCGCCATTTTGTAGTGGTGTTCGAATTCTCAGTCGTTAATTTCATTCACTATATAGTGGACAAAAAAATGAGTGAACATACGATGTTCCCTACATGTTACTCCCGTATACCACAATGCAATGCGGCCGTGTTTTTCCGGAGGAGAAGAAGAAGCCGAAGTACCGCGAAAAACAAAAAAAAAACTCTTCATAAAAGATGGCACAATCTCCGGCTTTCGTGTATAAATGTAAGTAAAATGTATTATCTGTTTTCTTCTGTGTATGACACGTTACAAGCCTAACATTTGAACGATTGAAACGATTTTCAACCGTTGTAAATTGGCATTTCTTTTGCTATTATTTGCTATTAGATGAAATACCCCTATTGTTTATTAGTCTGTTCTGTTAGCTAACACTAACGTTGAAATATCAAAGAAGCACAATCAAAACTCCAATGAGAATGTATTAATTTAAATACATTATTACATTCAATCCGTGTATCTTCCGTTCAGTCCATATCAGTTTTGAAACGCGAAAAGTGACCTGTTTTTTTTAATAATCAACCTTTGATCTACATTATACTATACCAAGAACACACCCATCACTCTTTTTAAACACAATTCATGACCAGGATATCATGTATGAGTATGATAATGGCCTAAATGTTGATGTTCCGGTGTCGTGCCAATTTCCTCCGATAAGATGTGTGTGTGTGTGTGTGTGTGTGTGTGTGTGTGTGTGTGTGTGTGTGTGTGTTGATTTCCAAACGGATATGGATTGAACGGAAAATACACGGATTACATTTAATGAGTGTGGCTTCTTTGTTTTAATTTCTAACGTGACATTACAAACGTTACAGTGTGACACCTCATACTTTAGCAAAATGTACTTTTTTCTTATTTTCCTAATCAGCATTAAAATTTAAAAAAAATAACGTTTTCCTTGTTTCATTGTTCCAAGGGACTGAGGAGGATGTGGGGAACCTCATTCAAATGAGGATAAAGCACGACCGTGTTTTCTCCGGGAAGCGAAACGCGGCGTTGCACGGATGGGAGTAAGATCTATAACATATTTTAGTGATGAAGTTTTGTTCCTTATTGAATTTTATACTTCTGTCAAAAATAATGCTAGATAGTCTTAAACTCAGATTACCTGTTTCATCACTCCCATCATAATCTGTAAATAAACAATGTATAGGGAAACAATAACAAGCCTATTGCTAATAAATGATGTGCAATAAACTTATATAATATTATGCTATGTAATAATTTTATTCAAACAATTAATTTGATGATTGCAAATGTTAGTAATCATTTGATTGTGTTACCTAGAGTTGTCCTCAAAGAAATGGGCCTAGAAGGAGCCATAACCCCGGCCAGGGCAGGAAAAAAGTGGGAGAACCTCAAAAAGACCTACAAGGTATGATTTGTGTCAGCCCTTTGCACATTGATTATCATTATCTTGGAAAATACATTTGCCTCAATGACACGTCCATGTCTCCATCATGTCAAGGAGCTAAAGAAGCCGCCGACTGGCCGGGGGACAGAGTCAGGAGAGGACACTGCAGCGTCCTGGAGATGGTTTCCTCTGATGGATGAGGCACTTGGCGGGAGGCCATCTATAACGCCTCCTGTCCTTGTTGCCTCAGCCTGGGGAGAAAGCTCCAGGCCTGCTGCAGTGTCCTCCCCTGAGACCCGAGGCGCTTCCCCTGGGCCTGCAGCAGAGCAGGAGAGAAGAGAGGAGACAGGGCCAGGGCCTGCTAAGAGGCAGAGGACAGACCCTGTCCTCGAATTTCTAGAGGCCCAGTCTGCGAGGGCAGAGGAGAGGGCAGTGAGAGAGGAGGAGCGAGAGGAGAGGCTGCTAGCTCTTCTTGCGAGAATGTAGATAGGATGTGAATGAAATGAATGATCAGAATGTGTGTGAAAATTGTTCAGAAGGTGTGAATGTGTTATTAAAATGTTTTTGGAGATTAAGAAGGGAAGCAATGGATATACAGATTAAGATTTTTTTTTAAACATATCAAACAATTATTTTAAGGTCAGTCAAAGGGGCTAAAGCCATATTCATGTAAATAGTTTTAAATGAAACTTAACTTAACTTAACTGTATTAATAACCATAGATAACATATCAAATATTACACATAATATACACATATATACAATTATATAAAATATTACAATTCATAAATAACATTAATTGGATTAGATATATTTACACTTATTAGTCAACAGGTGGCCCAACGGGAACAACATATTACAAATTACAAAAATATTACAAATTACAAATTCCTGTCTATTCTATTTTTTATATTCTATGTTTAATCATGTTATGTACAAATTATTAATTGTCTAAAGATAATCATGGCCCTCTAGAGCTGCCACCAGAGCGTCGGGAGCAGAGACAGCTGCAGCGATCCGCTCCCGGATCCGGTCCCCACTCTGCTGTTCCTGGTGGTAATGTGGCCCATCTGCATTGTCGTCTGGTATGACCTCCTCTGCTGGCTCCATAATGTCCCCGTTGGACACACAGATGTTATGAAGAATTGTGCAGCAGGCGATGACATCAGGAGCAAACGTGCTTTTCACTTCCAGGGCCTTCAGAAAGATGGACCTCCATCGCGTTTTCAGGCTGCCGAAGGACCTCTCTATTATAGACCTTGCCTTGGCGTGGTGGTGGTTAAACCGCCTGGAGGTTTCCAGGCGGACTGGCTCCTTGAAGGGAGTTATGATGGCAACAGGCGCTGACAGACAGGGGTACCCACCGTCCCCAAGCAGATAGTATCCTTGAGGTGGATAGAGCTGCTCTGTATACAATGGGCTGTTTTTGAACACTCGAGAGTCATGGACAGACCCTGGGTAGCCCACAAATATGTCTAGATACTTCCCCTGGTGGTCACAGACTGCCTGCAGCTGTATGGAGGGGAACAATTTTCTATTTATAAAGCATTGGGCGTTGGCAGAGGGAGGTTTAATTCTAATTTGGCATCCATCAATGCTGCCTGCTACCCTGGAGAATGCGGGGGATCCAGCAAGGCGGGCGTAGCCATTCCCCACATTCTCCAGGTCAGCATTGGATGGGAAGGTGATGACCTGATTTTTTATTTTTAATAATTTCTGGGCAAATCTGTGTATCATATCATGCACTGTTGTGCGAGGGATTGCAAAGCTCCTCGACACAACCCGATACGATGTCGCACTGGCCAGCCAGAAGACAAACACCAGCACCTCCAAGTGATGCCCCCATCCATGGTCCTGCCTGCTGTGGGTTATGGCCATCAGGTTCTCCATGGACCCCCTGTTCAGCCTGTAGTCAGGCCTCAGGTTGGCCTCTCCGTCCAGATAGAGCCGGAGGACTGGCATGCTGATGTTCAGGCTGCAGTACGTTTTTGGCGTCAGCTAAAACAAACATGCTAGGTTTGTTATTTTGCTCAAATGTAAAAGTTGAAATATGATGTAATATCAATCAGGAAACCCCATTGACACAGCCACTTGTTTTGTTTTTTATAATCAGTTTTCCTGACACTTTCCCCCACTAATGATATCGAATCAGTGCAAGTTAGTATAAATTGTGCTTTTCTGTCACTACTTCATTCACAATGTTTTTGTATTTTGTTTTTGCAGTTGCTGTTTCCAGAGGGATTCTCTTAGGGATAAGAAAAACTTATTTTTCACAATAAAATATTCATTGAAATCATATGTCTCTTTTGATTGACATGTTAATATTCTTTAAATGTCAGAGTCAATTATTAAGACTATCTAAATGATTAGAGTAGTAAGGGCTGTATTAAACCGTTATTAATATAAATAACTCTAAACACAAGTGTTAGTAAGGACATTAGGAATTGCTCATGCTAGGTAGCTTGTTAGCTGTGATTGGTTGGTATATTTACCGGTTGACGGCGTCGGCGAAGCAACACAAGACGCCTTAAATCTGTCAGATTCGCCTCTCTTTGCCTCCGCTTGTGACGGAGAAGCAACAATTGAGCTAGCAGCTGCCAGACAATAACAGGAACCATGTTTTTCTTCTTTAAATACAGAACAACAGTTTTGTAAAGTAAAGGGTAAGCAGTTACTAGCTGTCACTAGTTACCGTTATACTATAGTTTGACTCGCGAGCTAACTACAGTTATAACTAACGTTTAGCTCGCGAGCCAACTAGTTTGACTCGCGAGCTAACTACATTTAGGCCTATAACTAACGTTTAGCTCGCGAGCCAAACTAGTTATAGCTCGCTCGTTAACGAAACAAAATACATCGTGGGCTATAACAGCTTACAATCGGAACACAAAACCATAGTTAACAAAACCACACTCTCACACCATCGAAATGTCAACCATTTATTTGGGATTCAACATAGAAAATGTATCATTCAACATCATCAATACAACCTCCAGCTTTCCTCGTGAGTGCCCGGTTTGTTTACTTGATGTGGGCGCATCCGTCTGCGTCACATAAATATCCGGCGCATTTACTGACGCAAATGACGTTTAGAAATGACGAGCGTAGTGTCCGAATTCTCGTTTGTTCGTTCCCTATATAGTTCACTATATCATGAACACTATATAGGGAATAGGGAGTGAGTGAATAGGGAATGATTTCGAACACAGCTAATGTGTGCTAATATACCACTAGCTTGTCGCAAGTAGCTCGTACCCAAGGGTTGGTGCTTCGATTTGACTCGACCACCAAGGGCTGCGACTTGCAATTCGTTCGACTTGGAAGGGGTGAGTAAGCTACGCGTAGCCTGAGGCTACCGCAGAAGCTGATATCACCTTTCCACCTTGCTTTGATTAGATCAGCGGCGGCTTCACAGTCGCCGTGTTATTCTTCGTTCGCACCGTGGCTTATGTGTTTCGCTAAGCCCGGGTGCTAATTGTATGCTCGAAGGTATTGTCTTTCTAGCATTGTGCACTGTTGATCGGGGGCTACGTTCGCCCCGACCGGTGCGTACTTTGATTTAATCGACAGCGAGCGACTTAGGGGTACCAAACCGCCGCCAGTACTTTGTAGCATTGTGAGTAGCCTAGGGCAGTTGCATGGGCTACTTAATTTGCTCGGCAGGTGAGCCGCCACAGTACTTTGTAGCATTTTCGCCGTTGCTTGTGTGTTTTTCGCTAGCCGGTTGCTAATTGTATGCTCGAAGGTATTGTCTTCTAGCATTGTGCACTGTTGATCGGGGGCTACGTTCGCCCCGACCGGTGCGTACTTTGATTTAATCGACAGCGAGCCGCCACGGTACTTGTAGCATTACGAGTAGCCTAGAGCAGTTGCATAGGCTACTTAATTTGCTCGGCAGGTGAGCCGCCACAGTACTTTGTAGCATTATCGCCGTTGCTTGTGTGTTTTTCGCTAGCCGGTTGCTAATTGTATGCTCGAATGTATTGTCTTTCTAGCATCGTGCACTGTTGATCGGGGGCTACGTTCGCCCCGACCGGTGCTTGCTTTGATTCAATTTGCTCGTCAGGTGGGCGGCTTCGGTCAGAAGTCTCTTTCACTGTTGTAGTTGAGCTGTGTGGCACCAATCGTGTGCTCTCACCTAAGCCTTGCGTTGCATAGCTTACTTTATTTGCTTGCCAGTGGGTGAGCCGTGCCACACACTAGTATGCTGTTGTATACAGCTGTATACTGCGCCGGTGGACGAATTAGTTTTCTAAATCGCCTTCACCGTGTTATTTAGCCGTGTCACACTGTTGCTCGTGTGTAGGCTGCTGTAGTGTGTCGCCAGTTGGCAGCTTAGTTCACACCGTTATTATAGCCGTGTTGCAGGAATAGCATTTGGCTAATTCTAGCATTTTTTAACCCATGTATGACCATGTGGTTTATTGATTGCACTGTCCCCTTCTTAAGTAAAGTGCGCCGGTGGACGAATTAGTTTCCTAAATCGCCTTCACCGTGTTATTTTAGCACTATCCCCTTCTTAAGTAAACTGAGTAGGGACTGTGTTATGTAGGGGGTCGTGGGTGCGCTCTCGTAAAGCTCGATTGCCTAGCCTACTGTAACTTGCTAGCGCCAGTGGGCGGCATAGTTACACCTCCACGGTATTATTCTAGCGGTGTCGCACCGTGGTTCGGGTGCTCTCGCTGAAGCCCGGGTGCATACCTTATTCGGATTACACATTTTAATTGGCTCGACAGGTCGCGTTGTTGCTTGGGCGTTCTCGCCCAGAGCTCGATTGCCTAGCCTACTGTAATTATGCTCGCCAGTGGGCAGCATAGTTTTACACCGCCACTGTATTATTCTAGCGGTGTCGCACCGTGGCTCGGTTGTTCTCGCCTGAAGCCCGGTTGCATATACGTTAGTTGCTACTAGCCAGTGAGCGTCTTGGGGTTCCAAGGAGCACCTTCACTGGGTTATTTTGGCTGTCACACCGTTGTCGTGTCAGCACAGACTACTGCATTTGCCCGCAGTGGGCGGCATGGTTTACACCGCCACTGTATTATACTAGCGGTGTCGCACCGTGGCTCGGTTGCTCTCGCCTGAAGCCTGGTTGCATACCTTAATCGGATGCATATTTTAATTGTCTCAACAGGTTGCATTGTTGCTTGGGTGCTCTCGCCTAAAGCTCGATTGCCTAAAGCCTACTGTAATTATGCTCGCCAGTGGGCAGCATAGTTTTACACAACAGGTCGCATTGTTGCTCGGGGGCTCTCGCCCAGAGCTCGATTGCCTAGCCTACTGTAACTTGCTCGCCAGGGGGCGGCATGGTTACACTGCCAATGTGCTATTCTAGCGGGGGCGCTATAGTTGCACCGCCGCTGTATTAGCCGCTGTATTAAGCCGCATTAGTGCTTGGGTGCTGTGTCGCCTAGGCCAGTTGCTACTTGATTAGTTGCCAGTGAGCGGCTGGGGTTAGCGCCGCCACGGTAAGTTCTAATTTCTTTTTGCTAGCTTTGCTGCACTGCTGCTTGGGTGCTGTGTCGCCTAGGCCAGTGCTACTTGATTAGTTGCCAGTGAGCGGCTGGGATAGCGCCGCCACGGTGAGTTCTAATTATTCTGCTAGCTGTTGCGCTGTGCTCGGGTGGTGAGTTCGCCGGGGCCGGTTGCTTACTTTGATTATCAGTGAGCGGCGTGGGCAGTAGCCGCCGCCGCGGTATTTGCTAGCTTTGCTGCACTGCTGCTTGGGTGCTGTATCGCCTAGGCCAGTTGCGTACTTCATTATCGTTTTGCAGGGGCGTCGTGCTCGGGTGCTCTCGCCTAGGGCGCGATTGCCTAAGCCTGCGTTAATTTGCCTCCAGTAGGCGGCTTGCGGGTAGCAGAGTCGCCTTCAAGGGGTTAATTTTGGGCTGCGCACCGGTGCTCGGTGCTCTCACCTAGAGCCCGGCTGCATAGCCTACTAACTAATTTGCTATTTTCTAATTAGTTACTGAAATAGGGTAATTAAGTTTGCCATTATGTCAAGCGCCCATAATTGTGTAGTCAGACGCATATTCGTTGGCTCAACAGTGGCCAGCTTACGCCTTACATGACCTCCATACAGGGCCATGACAAGTGCCCTGCAGGTCTCAGGGTTGAGCACCTGAGGGAAGCACTGTCAGGTAACCCATGCATGAACTATAGTTTCATGTCTCAGGCACTTAGGTTGCTAGGTAGAGGCTCTTCTACTAGCCTCCAACCAGTTCATGGTACCAGTGCAGTGAATAACCTGCGGCTGTGCATCCTTCCTACTCGGGGGATGACATGCTGTCCACAGCTGCGTCCTGTAGTCTCTTACAGGGGGGCAGCTCGGCTAGGAAGTCAGTGTCTGTCCGTGACTCGCCAAGTATGGGGTTAGATGAAGCTCTGGTTTCATCTGCACCCACAAATGCCTTCTTTCGGCAGGCCCTCAATCCTCCGTTTCTGTGTGCCTCCCTCCGAGCCTTATTCCGGCCCTCGGCCCAGTGCCGGATTTCAGGCGACCTCCTTACTAGGAGTTACGACATTGCTGCCTGTGGGGGCCATCTGGGAATTTGCTTTCTCACACAGTCCTGGCTCGGTCGCAAACCATACAGGGGTCAGGTGCTGGTCACTCAGCACGGACTCTCAGTGATGCTTCACTGCAGACTTTGCATTATGACTTAGGGAGCTAATAATAATAATTTGAATTTATATAGCGCCTTTCAAGGTACCCAAGGTCGCTTCACAAGAAAAGGGCTAGGCAGGTTGATCAGCTGTGACGTGGCGCGCCGCCAAGGTTGGCTGGCGCAGTCGTCCCAGTCGGAGGTGTGTCGACAGACCCTCCGTTCTCTCCAGTGATCCCAGGCCAGACGTTCGGCCAGCTGCTCTTCAGGTCCCAGAGCAAAGTGTTCAGGTTGACCAGGCTAGACAGTAGTTGCACGCTGCGACGTGCACCTCTGCCTGATTCCAGGCCGGGAACCTCTGTGGTACCCCGTGCCAATAGCTTCATCCACGTTCAGGTGGACAATCAAGGGGCAGTGCTTCTCAGCACATTCTGTACAGCGCCGTAACACTGCGCTACAGCTGCATTTCAGGCGCCAGGAGGTCGGCGTCCAGTCTCCGCCCTCCCCCAGAGTCCTTGGGGGTGCTACTCGATGCTCGGTAGGTTCTACTCAACCGAAGTTTATGTACCAGGAGGTGGGGCGGGGTCGCCCCGTTCTGGACAAAGACGGCGGAATCAGTGCCTCACGATTCTTCCTTTCCCCATGCTGCGTGTTGCAGGGGTCCTCCAATCTATCGCTCAGGCGGACTGGGTTGTGTCATAGCCTGAAAGATGCTACTTTCAAGTCCCTACTGCCCAATGTCACAGGTGGTCCTCCCCTTTGCATTTCTGGGCAAGGTGTACCAGTCAGGGTTCTTCCGTTGGGCGTCCCTGGCTCTGCGTATATTAAACAGTGTGTGGCAGCATCCCTGCCACCATTACAGCTCAGCTGGTGCTCGAGTCGGCGGCCATGCGAGCCTGCCTTTCTCCATAGCGCGTAGCTACCGTTCAGCGGCTACTACGGCACTTCAGGCAATGGAGGCTGCTGGAGTACAGCCTCTTCCTTCGATTGATAGGTATGCTGACCTCAGCATTATCTAATTATCATTATCTAAGCTGTCCAAGTTCCAGGTGTCCGGAACACAGCGATAGGAAAGGGCCACCCCCGGGGAGTGGAGACTCCATCCGGAGGTGGTGGGCATGATTGGGACAAGTATGGCAGGGCAGTGGCGTATCTCTTTGCTTCCGAAGAGATGACCCACTGTTCCCCCTGGGTTCTCCTAGATGGAGAGGACCAGTCCCCTAAGGCAGGATGCTCTGGCTAACGCTTGGCCAGTCAGCCTGCTTTATGCATTTCCTACAATTCTTTTGTTACTGACAACACTGGATGGGGTCCAGCATTGCAGTTACAGCCTACGTTTGGTGGCTCCACATTGGCCAGGAAGGCCATGGATCCCAGCGTTACTAAACTCCTCAAGGAGAGCCTTGGTGCCTTCCAGGGAGACAGGACCTTCTGTCTCAGGTAGGCGGACACATGTGGCACCCGAACTCGGGGCGCCTGCAGCTGTGCGTGGGGCTCCTGGTAGCCAGGACCCACTGTGACGTATTGCGACCAGTCAGAGGTCCATACGTTTTTGACTTCAGGGGCACTCTCCACTACATGGCACTATGCAAACAGGTGGAAGCTGTTTTCACAGTGGTGCATGGCACGTGGCGAAGTCCCATGGACTTGCTCAGTGATAGTGATACCACACTTTCTGCAGTCTGTGTTGGGCAGCAGGAGAGCTGCTTCCACCCTGTGCGTCTATGTGGCTGCGATATCGGCCGCACATGCAGGGGTGGATAACCAGACGGTAGGGTCCCACTACCTAGTCAGGCAGTTCTGAAGGGAGGCCAGAGGCTTCATTCAGCCACCATGACCCCTGAGGGCACCCTCATGGGACTTGCAAGTAGTCCTGAGGGCCTTAGGTCTACCCCCATTTGGGCCGCTGAGTCAGGCAGACCTGACGCGGCTGTCTATGAATAGGGCGTTCGTCCTTGCCATTGCGACTGCAATCGGTCGGTGAACTCCATGCCTTGTCAGTAAGCCAGGCGTGCTTGCGCTGGCGTGTAAAAGGGTCAGGAGTGGTGCTCTCGCCAAATCCATCCTTCCTGTCCAAACGATTGTCTTCCTCCATGTAGACCAATCGATCGAGTTGGCTGCTTTCAATCCCCTGGGCTCACCAGGGGGTGCAGAAAGAATGTCAGACCCACGGTGCCCGGTGCGGGCGCTTAGGGCATAGGTTGTGGCAACAACCAGCTTGCGTAAGACAAATACCTTTTTGTCTGCTATGGGAGCCGCAGGGAGGGGGCTGCCCTGTCCAAACAGAGACACTCCCACTGACTTGTGGATGTGGTCTTGTATGCATATAGAGCACAGGGGCTCCCCATGCCTTGGCCGTTGAGTGCCACTCTACCAGGAGTATGGCTACATCATGGGCTGCCTTGAAGCGGATTTCACGGCAGGGCATTTGCGCCACGGCTACATGGTCTTCATCATGTACGTTGCGCGGCTCTACAGAGTAAATGTTGCTGCACCTCATCCGGTGGAATGACAGCTGTCTTGTTGATGGCTGCAAGCCCTTAATTGATGAGTACTCTTCGTGACCTTTTTGGTATAAGTCATCCAGTGCTATAAGCACCGCCTCTGGCGGTCAGTAGGAACGAAATAGAACGATAGTTACGTATGTAACTACGGTTCTATGAGTTCCGGATGACCGCCAGAGTTCTCTGTCACTCAGACTTCTCAGACACCGCGAGAAGATCCAGTGGAACAGAACCTCGGTGACTTCCGGAATATATAGACATTCCCGGAGTCACCCGGGTGTCACAGGTGACTTTGTTGGTATAAAGATCTCGACCTGCGCATGCGCGCAATGGAACATCCAGTGCTATAAGCACCGCCTCTGGCGGTCATCCGGAACTCATAGAACCGTAGTTACATACGTAACTATCGTTCACACTGCTGCTGTGTCATGAATAGTGAGTCCTAAATTTTTTTTTTTAACAATACAGTAGAGTAAATATTTGAAAGCAATACAGAATGCCTGAGAGCCTTACTGCTTTTTATAACATTATATTAACGTCACTGGGAGCCTGTTGTCTTTTCCTTTAACAGAAATTTAGACATGTCCACAATAAATAAGTAAATACAGAAGGCATAAATAAGTACATAAAAATTCACCCGAATGCACAAAATGGTGTGTTCGAAGCTCATTTTTTTCTGGGGGAGTACCCCCAGACCCCCACTTAGGTTGAAGCGAAACCTAAGCCCTTGTGCTTGCCACCCAAAAATTATCACTGGCCCCATCCTGGCCACCCCAATGAAAATGTTCTGGCTCCGCCACTGCCCAGAAGTGCTTGACTATCTACTGGTAGAAAGGCCTGTGTAAAAAGCGAAGTCTGAACTGAAGCTGGGTAGCTGGTTTTAGTGTAGTACTGGTGCACCCCCTGTAATCTCAAATGCACCCTAAGGCATTCTGTTCTGGAACCGGGCCTGGTTGGGCCGTGCATATAGTGAGAGTCTAATTGGCTGTGCACAATTGGTGGGCCAAGGAATCTCAACACAACCTTCTTCCTTCACAGGGATAATTTCGGCCTAGTATATGTTGTACATTTATGCTGATAATTCTTCTGTACTTTTACTCACTGTAAGTATGATTATGCAGGACTTATTTATTTTATATTGTGGAAATTCAACCTTGATTAATGTACATAATTTTTTTTTTCTATGTTAAATCCTGATCAACCCACTGATTATGGAGTAAACCTAGATCACCCACCAACCCAGTGGTTCTCAAAGTGTGGGGCGCTCCCCACCGGTGGGGAATAGAGACATGACAGGTGGGGCGCAACGAACGGGAGGAATGTGTCCACATCCGTGGCGCATAGTTTTTAGAAATATTTTAATACATGTTTTTGTTTTTTTTATCGTTTCCCAGCGTGAGTTGGAGGCAGAGCCGGCCCAAGCCTTCAGGGGGCCCTAAGCGAAATATGATTAGGGGGCCCCTCTCCAATGTTAGTGCTGCTGAAACTATAGATCTGTGTTAAATATCATTCACACACCCAGTGTTTTTCCGCTTGTGCCTCCACTGTGCGGCTGTGCGAAAATATTAGACAGCCGAGATTCAGACCCTCCTAAGGGGGTCCGGGGGTATGCCCCCCCGGGAGATTTTTCTAACCTTTTTAAAGTGAAATGCATGAATCTGGTGCACTTTGAGAGGAAAATTAAGAGGCTAAATCTGAGAAATTGTGTGAACAAATAATTTGGAGAGACTGGGTCAGATGAATTAGAAGCTATTGAAGAAAATATTAATATAAAATAAAATATTATGGAGGGTCCTCTGGGTTGGGCTTGGAACTCTTTTTCTTTTACGGGACATATTTCTCTGTAATATAGTGAATGCATTTAAATGCAGTGTGAGGAACGAAGCAGAAGAACTCTGTTGTCCAGCTACTGTATCTTATTTTCCACAGACAAGGCTGAAATAGGCTATAGACTATACACAGTGCATGGGCAACTGAGGGCAGCCCCATTTCCAATTGTTTTTAAATAAACTCAATACACACTGTGCATGGATGTGAACGTGACTTGATCAGATAATTTCGGATTTCCTCCCAGATGAACTGATTACATTTTTAGGCTATTAATTATCTAGACCAAAACATTTTATTCCTTTTTTTGTATGATAACTCACATTTGCATAATATGATGTTGATATCAAACACAAAAAAAAAAAAAAAAAAAAGCATTTTTTTTTTTTTTTGAGGGGGCCCCCCAGGCAGTCGGGGGCCCTAAGCGGCCGCTTAGTTCGCTTATGCCTCGGGCCGGCTAGGAGTGGAGGAGAGCCCCTGATATTCCCCTTCTTCAATTAACACATAAAAACCATAAAAAAACATAATAACGTAGATAGAACAGAAGCCAAAATCATCAGCTCAGCGTGCGGGCCAGGCGCAATCACTAATAAACGGTGTGGCGCCAGATGCGCAATGGACACACTGTGTCATTCACCGAGAAGCGCCGCTAGCGTCAAGGCAGCTCATCCCCGAACTAGACAAAGTTTTGACTGAGGTTGTGAGTGTGCTCAATTTCATCAAAACCCGACCAATACAAGCGCGATTGTTCTCCGCACTTTGTGAGGAGATAGGAGCTGATCACACACACACACACACACACACACACACACACACACACACACACACACACACACACACACACACACACACACACACACACACACACACACACACACACACACACACACACACACACACACACACCACTGATCATACACTCTAAAAAGAAAATAGTTGAACCAACTTAATTGAATTAGGGCAACTGGTAACAAACAATTTAATTAAGTTTATTGAAATAAAGAATGTAAGTTACACTTACACAAATCTTTTAAGTCAGATCAACTTAGTAGTTTGTTTGTTTTCAAATCAAAAGTTTGCATTTATCCAACTTATAATTAAGGGACGACAACTTAAAGTGTTTTCTGAATCAATTTCTTGTTTAATCCTAAAGTAAAATATTGCTTCCGTAGAACATAAAAGAAAATAGTTGGACCAACTTAATTGAATTATGGCAATTGGTAACACATCATTTATTTAAGTTTATTCAACTTAAAATTACTTCTAAAATAAAATAACATTTTCAAATCAGTTTGTTTTAATATACTTTATTGAAAAGTAGAAAACAACGTGCCAATACCGTCGAACAAATTTCAGTGTATAACAGTCGGGCAAGCAACATATTTCCCATATCTTTCCAATATAGAATCCATTATAACCAGCTATAGCCAGTAGTCAGTCACAGTGTAATTTAACATGGGAAAGGAAAAATTATAAGAGACCCTTTTACAGTTTGAAACCAGACAACCAGTGTAATGCAGGTAAGCCTTTTCCATGTTTCTGGCAGCCGTCAGTTTAAGGTGGAGTCAGGGATTCTGGAGACCGCTTGTTCTCAAATCACTTTTGGTATTTCTTACATAGTTTTAAATAGTAGTAGTAATTACTAGTACCTCTATCCAATTATCAATACGTATGAATGTACGACAGTAAATCAAATAATTTCTAGTCATGTTTTGCATATTTGTTGCAATCTAGAGTAGGGGTGTGCACGTGTAACCGGTTAGTAAATCATAACCATTTAGGAAAAATCAACAAACGATTAAATTTTACATCACACACTATTTGGGGATGATAAAAGCTAGTCTGCCGAATCTGTCTGTCCCTCGGTGTGTGTGTGTGTGTGTGTATCGGCAGTCACTGCAGACACACATGCGCGCGCGGAGTCACCGTCGGGCATGAGTCACAGCCATGGATGAGTGATGAAAGATTAAAGTTAACCGGTCGACGTGAACTACGCTCGTAAGTAGACCGAACTTTATAACACCTGTTCAACCTGCATAAAAGTGTAACTGTTGAAACTTACCGGATATTCCTTGATCAGGTCATCTGCATCCTCTCCGAGGCAGATGATGAAGGCTTTTGTTACACACTCCCTCCGAAGAAGAATGTCGTCAGTCTAGGACAACATGATATTGATTAATTTTCGAAGACAGGTGGCCTTACTCTTAAAACTTAAATCCTACAATTTATTTAAAAATAAATGGATATTTGTAATGCTAGAGTTTCATTAGAAAATAAATGTAAGCTCAATGGTGTGATGGTGAAACATGAGCTGCATATATTAAAGACACTATAATGGTCTGCCCTTGTTATGTATCTGTAAAAGATAGGGAAACTCTGACACCATCTAAGCTACCAAGGAAACTTGTTTTGTTTGATGCTCCAGATGTACCTGGTCCAAAGTGTCCGTCATTTGGCCTGTTGATCCACCTTTGATCGGCTGACTTGAGTGACTGTAACAGGGCCATGGACTTCTCAAGAGGAACAGCCATGATGAGCCACAGGAACTCTGAATGGATCTAAAACAAATAGTGAATTAATAAAAGAAAATGCAAATTACTTCACTCTGTATACAATCTCAGTATTAAATGTGTTATTATGCTCTACAGCACTTTGCCACTGTTTTGAAAGTGGCTATAAGCTTTTTATGGCCATTTGTCAAAATAAAGCTGTGTCACCTGACTGCATTTTTCTTATCATCACCTCCCCAACATGAGTTTTCATTTCACACTGTGTTTAATCCTTTTGACGAGAATCCTTCGCACAATTTTATAATGGGGGCTACAAATGGCTTTAAAAAGGACTGTGGCTGAACTGAATAAACACTTTGTCTGACATAAAAAAAGACATGCCATTGGCGGGGGCAGTAACTTGTACTCTAACCCTGCATGGTAAACTGAATGTGGCTACACACAGCCACATTAAAGCCTTATAAATAGCACTGTCTTTAGCACTCAATACTGCAGTTTAACTTACCTTTGGGTAGTTCAATTAGTTGTGTAACCTGTAGTTTTCAATTAGTTGTGCCTGAAGTAACCACCACCAATCAGGGAAAGAATCATGAAAATAAAATTTAAAATGCAGTAATATTAACCATGGAAGTAGCGTTTCATTTCAATGTTAAGCCAAATGTGGTAAAGAAGGAGAAAACAGTATGATGCGATATAAGCACAGCAACAGCAGTTGACACTACACAGCCGCTGCTTATTAGCACATTAGCAAACTAATATGAGCTGGACTGGTGAACGCTTTAACCACCGAGAAACGTATAACTATGGG
The DNA here is from genome assembly GCA_026122265.1 of Ammodytes dubius. Taxonomy (NCBI): domain Eukaryota; kingdom Metazoa; phylum Chordata; class Actinopteri; order Uranoscopiformes; family Ammodytidae; genus Ammodytes; species Ammodytes dubius. The sequence goes on along the minus strand of JAOPFK010000091.1, from coordinate 60,408 downwards.
GTTTCACCGCTGCTGCCTCCATGTCAAACAAGCCACAGATGCAGTAATCGCTGCGTTTCACATGATGAAAGAACGCCAAATGTTTGCTTAGAACACATTCCCGTTTCACCCCATTAATGCTTTGGAGGTCGTCATTTTGCCTAAGCTCTTCCAAAAAGGTGTCATGTTCATCAACATCCCTCAATTGGAAATCATTCACTTCAGTGGTTGCAATTTGGTCCCGACTTATCAAACAAAACCGACAGAACTTTTCAACATTAAAACTTTCACGGAAGCCTGCAAGACTATGTGCTCCAAGATTATCTGCAGACACACAAAATATAGCACCCTTAACAAACTGACCTAAAATTTCAACAAAGATTCCTTCTTGTTCTAAACACTGTATATCTTTAATCAATGGCTCTAGAAACTTTTCATAACCATGTTGTTTGACATCCTCACTTTTACCAAAGAGAGCTAGTTGTATTGAAGTGAGGCTTGAACGGTATTTGGATGGTAAATTTAGAACAACCCAATATACTGCAGTTATTTTATGAAGTTTTCTAGATGTACCCAGAGGGTTGCAAATTTCAAAATCATCAATGTACAATGCCAAACTTATACATAGGTTTTGTCCCAGTAACTTATTGTCCTTGTAATGCTTGCCGTCTTGAAAAGACTCAAAATGTCCAGATGAACTTTCTTGATCAAATACAATTTGGTCCAAAAAATCTGCCCTTCCTAGTAAAGTCTCAAGTACCTTAGTGACAGGAACATAAACAAAAGCATTTTTATGATCTCTGTTATAAAGATATTCTATGGGGTCTATAACACAAAAATGTTCCTTGAAATATGAATTCCTTCTGTAATCTGTAGATAGCAAACCTTTCTCTGATGTCGTTAAAAGGAGTGGATTAGTTAGAACTATAGCATTAGAAACTTCTTGCAAAACAGAATCATTTACTTCAATGTTATGCTTTGAAAGGATATCTTTCACACTGTTGAGAGTATGAATGTTAGAAAAAGACAGCAGGTTATGCAAATCCTCTACAATCTTTTGTGTTGAACCCCTTGACACATGTAAAACAGTTTGCATACATAGAAAAAGGGACGCCAATTTATGCTGAAGTGTCTCACTATCCACATCTTCTGGAAACTCTTCAACCTCTGTTGGTCTCACACTATTGTGCAATGCAGTGCCAGTTTCACCATCAGATTGTTCACCATCATTTGCATCATCTTCAGTATCGCCTCTTGCTATTGAACGAAAATCCCTAAGCGTACAATTCTTATGGTTTCGACTTCTGTGAGAACTGAAGGTTGAGCGAGTGTTTGTTTTAAAGTTACATCTTAGAATGGGACATGGTACAGTTTCTCGTTGCTTTATATGATCCCCGAGATGGTTCCAAAAAGTATTTTCACTGCAAATCTCTTTAAAATCACACAATTCACATTGAAATGTTGAATTTTCCTGGATTCTCACAGTTGTGTGTGATCTTGAGAGGTGTGACTTTAATGCACCTGGAGTTTTAAACACACGCACACAGTCTGTGTGAATACAAGGCCAGTGCGCACCTGCTCTGTGACGAAGCCGACAGTGCTTAAGAAGTGCCTCTTGACTGGAGCTTGCGAATTTGCAAAATTTGCACTGCATGCAGTCCTCCCCTGAAACACAAGATACATATAATGGAAATATTTAATTTCACTAAAAGCCTTTAGCTGAAAAGACAATAATTCACAATTTCCCCCCACCCCTATCTTAAACACATACTCCATACACCTTATAATACACATAACATAATCGTATAGGCTACACCACACATACACATATCCTCCACAGGCTATCCTTAGAACCATACTCGGTATTATATCACTTTACATTGTCTAAATATCTATGGTAAGTACTCAAATAACTTACTCAACAAGGCATACAGGTAAGTATTAGCAACTAACATTAGCTATGGAAATACTGTCTGTTTAGTGTAGAACCACCCCTTTAAGTGCAGGTAAGTAATGCAAACTCAAATTACATCAAACATAAAATTGACAACAGTACACCATTACTCCAGAATGAATCATTGTATTAAATTGTCTTAATACACAATTGGTCTCAGTTTATCATCACTGCTTACTGTTTTTTTATTTTTTATTTACATATTTGAATTGAATACTTAACTGAATTAACTTAGTATAACTCTTCTGTAACCCAAAGCCAGTTGATATTTGACAATATTCTCAGACAAATAATAAAAGCATTAAAACACGGACTCTGGTACCCTCACAAAACATTTGGAACAAGTGGGAGGAAATACCCGGATTAGTTTAGCCCTTCTGTCAATACACACACGCGCCGCGCGTTTAACCCAGGCCCCCAGGATTGTGCCTTTTCCGAGCAACCAGCATGGACAGGTGGCCACGCCTGGTATAACACGCATTAGACTGTCTGGGACGGGTCCGTTAATCAAAATGGCGATCAATGAGCTCAGCCCCATTCATTCCCAATACAATTTCGTCAAACAAGAATGTATCTCCGCTAAATTTTTATGGATATCAATCAAAGGCTCATACTTTTCTTTAGACCATGTACTAATAGGATGGAAGTTTTCGCTTTTCAAAACGCCACCGAAAGCGTTTTATAGCCGTTTTATTTTCAGTTTTAGCCGTTAGGCGTGTAGCCGCTAAAAGGAGCCGTAGTGAAACAACCGTTGCTTCGGCCGGCCCGGCCTCCGATGGCGGGAGGAATCTTCGTTTATCACTATATTACTTTACAACGACGGGCTGTAATTTAAAGATTACATACAGAGAATCATCGGGGATTAGTAACTTATACTTCCATGGTCGATAAACAATGCAACTGTGCCCGTCCCGCTTAGCTTAATGCACGGACATATTATAACGTTACACTGCTCGAGAATGAAACGTACCCTGCGCGTCATGCTTTAGGGGTGTGCCAGGCTCACAGGGGCTCACATGAGAGCAGTATGGCAGCTTCCTTGTTGCTTCTCTGCGCCAATGAGCAGCTTCATAGGAATGAATGGGCGCCATGTTTCAATACGGTGTCCATTTCTTTATATGTCCATGGTTTAACCACGGCCCGCCATCTTGACACTGGGGAGGCTTAACCACAGTGAAATGCAATGTCTCTTAATGTAACAGTGGCAAACTAAAACTCGATTAAAACACACAACTGATATCTATTACCCAGATGTCGATTATAACCATATTATGGTGTCAAAATATTCTCAGATATTAAAATAAAAGCATTTAAAAAGGCTGCAGACTATGGCTATCTCTTTTCAAAATAGTCAACTGTTCCTTCTACCTTCATGATGGAGAGGAAATTCCCGCGTTAGCATGCTAACGGGGATTAGCTTAGCTATTCTGTCAATACACACTGCTCATTCAGTTTCCCAACACAGTTACCCGCTTCATCATGCTTCACACCATTTATTCTCACCGCCATGTCTCAACCAAAAATAGCTATGAACATGTATTACCCTCAATTTAGCCCACACAGAAAGTGACTAGCTTTACATTTAGCAGTCATTGCTATAGGTGACGGCCATCTTGAGCAGACAAGGCTACACACGACGCTTAACCACGGTCAAAATCATGACTCTTAGGCTGTGTCTTGATTCAGGGGTTGCGGTCTTGGAACCGGCCTCGTAGGCTGCATTTGAAGACCGATTGCGTCATAGCGGCGCGCAAAGGCTGTCCCATTTGCAAGGCTCCTCGCAAGACTCCTCATATGCGGTCGTGAAATGCAGCCTTCGTTTCACGGTTTTGAAGCAGTTTTGAAGGCTGCATCAGATGTATCCTTCGCAGCCTAACATATCCCATGATTCATTGCGTTTTTTTCAGAGATGGCATACAATACAATAAAAAATAACAAAACAGCAACGTGTTGCTCCATCTTCTTAACTTTTATCTTCCTTTCTTTTTTTCTTGTACTTTTTTTTATTTTCGTCTGGTAGGCAACTTCTTTTTCTTTTTTCCTCCGTTGACAGGGCTGTCTCCGTTGGCAGCAATCAGGGTTGCTAGGCAGCACAGGAGCGGCGAGTCGTCACGCAAGGTAACGGCTTGTTACGTAAACCGGAAATGCTCGTATACGGAGACCTGCGGAGACCGTCTCGTTTAACAAGGCTCGTTGGCCTTAAAACCGGCCTTAAAATCGGCCTTCATAGGCTATAGTCTTCATAGACCGCGAGACCGCGTCCTACCAAGTGCGTGGTCTCTGTATTGAGACACAGCTATAATGTCTCAGTTGCAAACTATAACTCAAATAAAAACACAACACTGATGTATATTACCCGGGTGTCGATTATAACCAAGGTACGTGTTGATAACAGTCTCTTTTCCGGTGGCAAATTTTCCTTCTTTCCATTAAAATAGTACAGTGCACTTTGCCATTAACATCACTTGTCTCGAAAACAAAATAAAATAAAAGCACTTACCTTTTTAGCCAAACAAATGCTCAACGAATCCTCCAAACATGCTTTATATTATCCATATCTGGCCACAAGGTCGACAATGAAATTCATTCCGGCGTCTGGTCCAAACTGACGTCCACTCACTCATGCAGCCCAGACTGCCCCACCCCTGAAACGGAATGTACGGGATGTCAGCCTTTTTGCAACTGAACAATTCTAGTTGTTGTGTTATGAAAATAGCTTTTGAGCCAATGATAGGGTGGAGTTTGCTGGCCGGACTCTGTTTCGTTAGTTGAACATAGCAAAACCTTATTTCCGAGTCTGACTAACTTGAAAACTATAGTTAGACCAACAATGGCAAAACATTTTTTTTACAGTGCAGTTAGGTTAAGTGTTTGATTGTCACGAGAACTACACGATACACACACGCAGGAACGAATGGTCCAAACAGACACGCGGGCGCAGTTCAGTTTAACGCCTCGTTTCCACATACGTACATTCTCGTATGCGATCCAAAAGGATCCGAGTGAAAGTCCATTCATTCCTATGTGATTCTCCGTAATGTCCGTTTGCCTCCGAAACTCCTCCCCTCCGTAATATTTCTGTCCGGTATCCGTATTATATACGTTCAAATAATTGAACTTTTTACGTGGATTACGGACAGACCGTATGGAAGTTTTGCTAGGTTAGCTTACATGCGATGTCCTTCCACTCAGTTAATGTTGATTGTCAAGTCAGTTTGATGAAAGTACTTGTTCATGTAGTTTGAACACTTTGTGAATCAGAGTGAATGTTATTCTGCTAAAATATTAAATCATTTATATACGTGATACACAGTATACAGTCGGAATGTTTTTTATCAGTTTGATAATACAGTCATCATCTGTGTCCGTTTGATATGAAATACAATCAGATTTATTAGTTTAAAGACACAAGGGAGAGTGCCCGCGATCGCTGCGGCATCGCCAGAGACACGGACGCCCAGACTCTCTTGAGATTTCCTTCCGTTGGACACTAGAAGCACCCTCCGTAAAACGGACACGAGTGACATACGTATGTGGAAACGAGGCGTAAGGCTCATTTATGCTCCAATTCCGTGGCTGTGTCTGAAATCGCGCACTTACGTAAGTGCACTTACATTGAGTGCACTTTATTATCCCAACAGTACACTTGCTTATAGACGCAGTGCTCTCATTTCTACCGTGCACTGTCCAAACTGCCGTCGCGCACCTACCGGAAATGACTTTGCATTTTGACGGTTCTTCTTCGGTGGTATTTTTTTCTGCTTGCATTACCGATAGCCAAAACAGGCACATTAGTTGCGGAAAAACAAAACAAATGTGTAATTTAACTTTTGTAGAGCGCGTCCGCCTCCACGGTTGCTTCAAGCTCCTCTATTTTGATTTTAATGTCCCGTCCTCTCCGCTACGTAGGCAAGATGGCGGCCGTTGAGTGTGGAAAGTGTCCATCGCTCCACACTCAAGTTTTAGACCGTTTTGAGTGCACGACCGAGGAACTTACAGTGCACTTCATTTTGGCACACTCTCCGGTTTTGTGCAAAGTGCACTCAAAAAAGTAAGTGTAAGTACAGAAGTGCGCGATTTCAGACACAGCTCGTGTGTATATAGAGACGTACGTTTACAACGTTATATCCGTCACTGCCCTCATACTTCCATGCGTCCTTTATGTTGGAATCGACATTACGCAAATCAACCATTAGTGGTTGTTACTCAAATAGGAAGAAGAAGAGTCAAAGAGTGAATTAACTGGAATACATATTTTATAATAGGTCCATGGAAGAAACAGCTTTAGCGATATAGGCCTACTACCGTAGCGATGTAAGAGGCTAAACTAGAGCTGTATTATAGACAGCGGGGGTCTGTGAGGACATTAATCACATGTCAAACAAACTAGTGTTGCACGGACCTCCGGCACATCTCTATTGCTGCCGTCATCCTCTAGCTGACATTATTCCCCGTGCGATCCCCGCTCATGCTGCTCTGTTGTAGTTGTATGTCCCGGCCGTGTAACTACAACATAGATAGATAAATGTGTATGTAATTTCGTACCATCTCACAAAAACCTCTCCTCAAAAGTTAAGACATTTTCTAAAGTATTATGTCTTTCGTTTGTGTTTGTAAACAAATGTAGCCTACAGTAAGTGAAAGTGAACTGTTGGCTATGCGCCCCCGTGATCTTCGGTAGTAATGCTCCGTTCTGTCCGTTTGGTACGCATCCGCAAGCTTGCAGGATACGTGCAGAAATACGGACGTATTGTACGCAGAATACGGACAGAAGGCTCCATCCGTATCCGTATGTAACGTAGAGCATAAATGAGCCTTTATTCTACCTGTCCGCTAGCAAACTAACAATGATAGAAGGAATCAGTGTTGCCAACTCTTCAGTAAGGAAAGTAGCTATTGGCTGTCCAAAAAGTCGCCAGATGACATCATCGCCTAATTTGCATATTTGTAGACAGGGGTTTTATACAGTAATATTTGAATAGATGAGGTTCTAGTGTTATGAACGTGACAATCGCATAAACAACCAACGTGGTAATGTTAAGTCTAGCAGTAATCATACATGCTCATGGTTTAAAAAAGCACTGCATAACATTTTTAATTGCACTACTAATAAAACTTCTATTAATTCACGTATTTGTTTCTTAAAGAAGAGGAAGAGATGCAAAAACTGGAGATGAGTCGAGATGAAGATTCGAATGGAGATTTAATGAAAAATTATGTTCGGCAGGTTACAACAAGTGCAAAAATCAAGCAGACATCAAAAAAGTGATTTTTCTCAGTTAGACATCATTATTTAACATGATCAACAATACATCTTATTGGACTATTTAGTACACGTGTTTATTAGACTATCCAATCGTCCTTCTTCTTCCTGGATGGTGGATCTGTATGGGAACTGGCCTATACTATGCAACAATGTATCATCGTATGGGCTCCGATCAGGAGTTTCACTGCTGACTCCAGTATTACAGAAGGCCATTGTGGAAAAATAGATACATCCCTAGCCTCCAGCTTGTGGGAAAACACAAAGATTGTACAACAGAATGCATGTGTTGTCTCTGAACTGTCCAGTTGAAAACTTTTAACGAGTTAAGAGTTTTACGATGTTCTATATCACATGGTTAATCAATGCTTGAGTGTTAGTTAGATTATATAGATATATTGATTAAATGTATTAATGATGGGGGGCTATATCACGTCATTACACAACATTAATGTTTAGATTTAGAATTTCTAACAAAACTCCCTCTTTAAATACTCTCCAAAGAGTATTTCTTAATTAGGATAAAATAAAAGTGTCAAGATCAATATAAGTCTAGTCCACCTTGCAATCATAGAGGGAAATAAACTTTAACAAAGAAGAATTCACGCAAGGGGTGAACTCCTCCACAGAGTCTTCGTTCTCAGACTCAGTGTCTTGCACATAAATGGCAACACTACGCGGGGCCTCTGCTAGGGGGGAGGGAGTTTCTCAGCAGATAAGGTAGCAGTGATGCGGTCACTACACAGTCACCACAACTCCGCTCTAGGCTGGTTCTTTGGGGTCAAGGGAGACATTAATAGTGGTCTCACAAAACGCATTAAAACGCTTTAGGTAAATTCTTATTAAGTATTAAATCCTTAAGTTCTCTTACAGCAGGAATAATTTCTCGCGTACACTATAATAGAAGGTGGAACATCAGCACGTGACACAGAAGATTAGATTAGATTCAGTGGTTTACATTTATCACAGTAAAAACAACACTAAACAGTTTACTTAATTAATCAACATCTTCATGTTCAGTGTCATTTGACAATCTAAATGGCATAAAGTCCTAGAATGGGTCTAAAAAACAGATTACCCAATCCAAACTAGGCATTTAATGTATCAAATCGTAATTAAACATTTTATCCAGGTTTTAATTTGCTTACAAAAATCATAAAAAGGCTACAAGTCTATGGTGGGTGTTTACAGTGACTAATTCCAATCTGGAAGTAAAAGGGAAACACATGATTAGATAATACATTGATTTTCAAATGATTAACACAAAAACACATGGAATCCTTCACATCAGGGATTCTAAGTCAAATACACAGGGTTAACATTTCTAATTTCACATACTAAGGGTGAATTAATTCATCAATTTCAAAAAACTAATATCAAAGGGTCATTGGCTCTGAGAGAATAGTCAGAGCATACATTTACTTTAAGATTGGGGCCTTATCAAAACAGGGCAGTACACATAATCAGTGAACACATTTCTAATAAAAAAATTGGTTATAGCTTTTGTCTTCGTAGGTAATTAGTTTTAACTTATCCGTATTAGAGCCAACACTTGGTTGCAATTTTTAACTAGTCAAGCCTCTTTTCAATGGAGAGGTCGTGGAGAATGCTGCACAAAGTGTTAAGTGGTGCCAAAATGCTCCAGACTAACATAATTTACTTATAAGTACGTTCAATTACTGCGTACATCTATCACCACCTAGGTTAAGCTCACCTTCTCTGTGAATGTGAACTTTGAACCGCACACACTCTCCTACTTGGAGCCGCTAGGAGTTGCACCTGACCCAGCCTGCATCTGCACCTGGATCTGGTCAACACAAGGCTTGAGACAAACATTAGGACAGACAGACAGACAATTAGCACAGTTAACATAAAACAATTAATTTGCCAGACACAGAAGAAGGTTCGCGACCTCCCTCTCCTCATGTCCTAGCTTAGCAGCAATTCATGTGTTGTGAAGTGTTTGTATGTGTATGTGTACAGTTGGAGAGGCTGTCATTGATATTAGCGGTTAGCTTACATAACCTATATAACTTTAACCTATATAATTTCCCTCTTTTTACACCATGTAGTGGTGTAAACTTAATAAACTAATAATAAAAAACTGAAAAAGAAAAACATAACTTACCTAAGTCCCGCTTGTTATTAAACTACAGAAAACAAAACTTTATTGTGGGGAATACTTCACTGACTGAAGTCCCTTCTTAACTTGGAACAAATCAAGTCCCTCTTTTTACCAAAAAATAAATAAAAAATAAAACAACCAGTGGATTTATTAGAACCCAAAATCGTGTCACCCTCCTTTTATAAAGGGAAAAAACAAAAACAGTCTGCAGATAATCATTAAAAGTATCCTAATGTGCTTTAAATCAAGGGGCAATTAATTTTAACCCACAGCATCTACACGTTATCTAATTTGTAACTCAGTAAGGGCAATAACTAAAAATCACTGCTGAATAGAACTAAATTCGAAGGGGAACACAGGGCCAAATAAAAGAAAATAAAACAAAACAGGGGATGGACTTTGGGGCAGCAACTCTAGAATGTCATTGTCTCTGATGGCTTTGATCAGGCACTAATTGGTCCTGCATGTTTGTGGGCAGAACAGGCCTGTTGGGGGCATAGGGAAGATCAGTCCACGTCGTCAGATGGTCCCTCCAAAACGGCATCCGGGCAGGGTATCTGGGCATTTGGCATGGGGCATTGTTTGCCGGCATCATGTTCCAGGGACTCCCAGATCCTCCATATGTTTGTCTTCCACTCTGGGAGGGGCGTTGAAGCCTTGTTGTTGTCGTGGGTTTTGCTGCTGCTCATGTCGCTGGATCGTTTCCTTAACCAGTGGGCAATCTCTGACCCAGTGTCCCTCCTCCCTGCAGACATGACACGGGCGGCTCTGATCTCTATTCCCTAAACCTCTATAGTTGCCACGCCTTCTGCCATTGTTATTCCATTGATTCTGCTGGGGGTTCTGATAATAGGGGGAAACAGGTCGCTCACGGGGTGGGGATGGAGAAGTCACACCCATTTGTTTAGGCTTAGACTTTGCTTTATTATTCTCCTCCACCTGTAGTTTCAGCAGGTGTTTAGTCAGGTCCTTCAGCTCCTCCTCGTCCTTGCTTTGTTCTGCCTGATACATCTTGTAGAAGTGGGCTAGAGTACTCCTCCATGTAGTGAAGCTCTTATGAGCGAATGGCACTTCTGCTGCCAACGCTTTCTGAACGGGTTCAGGGAGGCCTTTGACACAATGCATCCTCCACAGGGTCTGAATGGACTCATGGGCATCGTGTCTTTCCCCTGTGTGTGTTTCCCACTCCTCAGCAGCCCTCTTTAGGTACGGTAGGATCGCCTCGTCCTTGTTGATCTTAATTTCATCCACCTCAGTAACATGTCTGTATGTGGGAAACTGCTCACGTAGTGCCATCCATAGCCGAGCCCTAAACGTATTCAGGGGGGTGTTGTCAGGTGTGTGGGGGTGTACTCCTGCATTGAAGAGAAGGCGGCCTGCCATGTCTGAGCCCTCTGTTCGACCTAGTAGGGCCTTCAGATCACCTGAACAGAGACTGTCTCCTGTAGTCAAGTTCTCAAATTGTTTGATCCACTGGCGAGCTCCTTTCTTGAGTTCGGGAAGCTCTTCGATGAACAGCTCTATGTCTCTATGGGCAAAGGGCGTGTAGACGTGTGCTCCTTCAGCTGCTACACGTACAGGCATTTGGTCTTCAGTCGTCTCCACATGGAGGGGGCCATTCGGGTTATCCTCGGGGCTTGTGGGGGCTGTGGTCATGGGATCTAAAGGGCATAGAGAGGCCTGCTCCTCAATTTCGTCTTCATTTTGAAGGTTCATCTTATCAATGTGGCAGGTCAAGGCAATGAGGCTTTTGCCAGGTGGAAAAATAACAAAACCTAGAAATAAAAATAAAATGTGTTCCCCTTGAATGTGAATTATCAATTAACTATAGAGATTTATCTTGCCTTGCAGTGTAGTGATCAGGGCCTTTTACTAGACACAGAACCACACAGATGTCCACTGAACAGGCTGGGGCCTAAAGAAGGGATAAAAGAAAAGAAAGTTAACAAAACTAATAATACACACTACACAGTATAATTACTAATCTTGGGCAATTGCTAATTCATTAAACATGCATTTTGAGGAGACACTATTATTCTCAGGGCCTTTCCAGGCCTGGGGCACACAGTGCACTACATGCTTTTTGCACATTCCTGGCCTTAGTGATAAGGACCAAAAAGGGAGTAACCTACACACACAGAGACTGAGTGTGTCTATTCTTCCCTCTTTTTTTTCAAAAGAAACCTTTTTAAAAATTTCTGATCACATCTTTACGTTTCTCACATCAAAATTAGTCCAAAATCAAGACACTAATGCGTCTGTACAGTACCTTTAATTTGAGATGTTAGAACGCCTTAAGGGAAAACAAAAAATAACCAAAAACCAAACAAAAACATCTAGTGCATTTTTAATGCTATCTACCTTCTGCATCTACTATCAAATGCTATATTGAATGAAATACCACAAAGCGTGTATTTCTCGTTATGAAAGAAAACTTTAATGCTCACAGAGCTTGGGGCAGATTTTTACAAAGAGAACCCTCAGAGTGAGAGTGAACTCAACTACATTAACTTTATTCAAACAGGCTTGTGTGTGTGCGTGTGTGTGATGTCTGGTGTTTGAGGTAGTATTTATTCCTATATTCGTTAGTATCTTGAGCTGAGGTAGACACACATAACATGCAGTTATAGGGTAGACAATACACAAACATGCAGGTATAGCGTACAAACATGTCCATGCTGGTTAAGGCAGAGAGGAGTATTTTAAGACGAGTTTCTATAATTAAATCTACTGAACCAACAGCATTTTTAAACACAGAAAACCAATACTCAGAATACAGAGCTCGCATTTAAACACATCTTCTTTTTTTTTCGTCACCCACACACGGTGCCTTCATCAACACTGCCAGCCGTCCCGATTCCGATTAATAATCCACTATAGCAACCCCCCCCAGATCAACGCGGCGCCGTCGTGTCTGAAGTGTACTTTAGCGTAATTATAAGTTATATTTCTTTACAACACGAAGCCTACTCCTACCATGTTACACTCAGAGAGTTACTCTTTCTTGACAAAATTACTGGTTAAGCCAGAGAATCTATTTTATGGAAAGACAGAGAAAATAGACTTTGTCACGAACAGCCCCTCCCTAAAACATATGAAGTCCGTTATATTGCATCCATGCAAACTGTTAAAACCTTACCCACATGCAAGGAAACCAGTCACCTGTTCCAAACACCTAGTGTATTCGTCAGTCTACTTTACATAGCAGTTTTTCGATCATCCAAAATAAGTGAGGTGTCTTCTCGCTAAACGGACGCGAATTAGACAACTTCACACAAACAAATGTTATGCTACAAACACCTGTAGCCTATTTCAGGTTCTGGCAGTTTTATCATACCATCATGATATACCACAATCATTTATTAAACACATTTAAACGGGCTCTGCATTCTAGGAAAGAATAAATAAACCAGCATTTTCAGAAGCATAGACATAACAGGAACACAAAGCACATATAAGCAAGAAATGTTTTCTGTTCATGTCTGCCGAACATAATTTCTCCATCATCTCAAAAGAATAAAAAATAAACTAAATTAAATTTTAACTCTCTGGCCGTACTCAGCTTCTGATCCCATCACTCAACAAATTTGGCAATAGTCAATTTATGAACTTTAGTCTTTTAAACAATAGGCGTCCATTACCTTATTTTTTTTTCAGCTGATGGTGAGTGAGGGGTCCCGCAGCTCAGGCCGACCAGCGGGTCGAGATGTCCTTTCCTCTCTCTTTTATCACGTCGCGGTCACCAATTTAATAAAACTTCTATTAATTCACGTATTCGTTTCTTAAAGAAGAGGAAGAGATGCAAAAACTGGAGATGAGTCGAGATGAAGATTCGAATGGAGATTTAATGAAAAATTATGTTCGGCAGGTTACAACAAGTGCAAAAATCAAGCAGACATCAAAAAAGTGATTTTTCTCAGTTAGACATCATTATTTAACATGATCAACAATACATCTTATTGGACTATTTACTATCCAATCGTCCTTCTTCTTCCTGGATGGTGGATCTGTATGAGAACTGGCCTATACTATGCAACAATGTATCATCGTATGGGCTCCTGGGCTCCAATCAGGAGTTTCACTGCTGACTCCAGTATTACAGAAGGCCATTGTGGAAAAATAGATACATCCCTAGCCTCCAGCTTGTGGGAAAACACAAAGATTGTACAACAGAATGCATGTGTTGTCTCTGAACTGTCCAGTTGAAAACTTTTAACGAGTTAAGAGTTTAACGATGTTCTATATCACATGGTTAATCAATGCTTGAGTGTTAGTTAGATTATATAGATATATTGATTAAATGTATTAATGATGGGGGGCTATATCACGTCATTACACAACATTAATGTTTAGATTTAGAATTTCTAACACTACTCGTAGTAGACTGTAGAAGAGGTGGGAAAAGCCGCTAACTGCTAATAGTGATGCTAACGGAACACGAGCGGAGAGTGTATCTCCTGCTCTGACCGCAGCTGGGAGGGGCTGCTGCGCGAGGACCGGGCCGTCTGTCAGTGCTCTGGGAAGGGGGAAGGGCCGTGGAGGCTCCCGCTGCTCGTTGAGAAGCGTTAAAAGTGATACTTGCTTCGGCGAAAAAGTCACCAATTACACCAGAAAAAAAAAGCTAGATTTGTCGCTTGTAGCTTTTTTGAAAAAAAAGTCGCCAGGGGGGCTGAAAAGTAGCTAAATATAGCGACAAAGTCGCTAAGTTGGCAACACTGGAAGGAATAGCAGAGCAGTGGTGTTGTAGCAGCCGGACTCACCTCTGTGCGTTCACCAGAACGACATGCGACTCTCATTGGTGCTGCCTGAGTAATCATACTAAAAACGTTGATAGCAACGGATGCGGTGGCGGCAGTAAAGGTGAGAACACACCGGGCGCGTTGGGTGTGGTGGCCGCGTTGAAAAATCCTATTTTTGCATAGGGAACCATTGGTTTAGGCGCGATGATCCGTTGGCCGCGGCAAAGCGCCATCACCCGAGATGAAAAAATTGAACTTTCAACGCTACAACGCGTGACGTTTAGCCGCGTTGGCCAATCAGCGGTGAGCTTGACCCGACGTCACTGGCAGAGAGACGGAGAGGATTTTTCACAGCAGAAAAATGGAGGACCAAATCATCACCGCTGTGTGTGTGAAACACCGTGGAGGAAATGTATTTGCGGCTGGCTGGTGATATGAAGCCGCTCGGGGTGGGGAAAGTGAGCCAGGAGAATGGGCTTCCTGGTTTAATTCAGTGAATATGTGTGGCTGTGCTTAAGCCGATAAACCAAGTTAGCACCGGTCGGATAGCGTTAGCTAACTCACCCGGCTGTGTGCGGCCACCACCTCCATATAATGAACCCAAACATAACGGCTAAGTCAGGGGAACTTTCACAACGAGCACTGCGAAGCACCGGTGTTTATGCCTCTAGGCTATCTACGCCAGCCACGGTCCCGTCACAGCCAGGTAATGTAGGCTACTTGCCTTTATTTTCTACTGCCCTGCGCACAATGCTGCTGTAAATGTGTTTGGTATGGTGCTGCTGCCTTGCTGTTTGTGTTCATTTCCGAGTGGCGTGAATCTTCAATGCTGTTTTAAGGCGATTTGTTCCGTTCACTTGCTGTTTATTTGTCTTTTGGCACAATTGTTGGCCGTGTTGTTGTTTTCGTGCGGACATGAACGCTGTTGTGTCGGGTCGGGTCTGATCGCAGCCATGGTTGATTAGGGGAATAAATATATCGGGGGGGGGGGGGGAGACTAGCTGTTTGGTGGCGCGTTGAAGCTTTGGTGGCGCGTTGGACCATTTTTTGACACAAAATGACCAAGCGCCAGATCGGGCGCGTTGGTCGCTTTGGCCCAACGCGCCCGGTGTGTTCTCAGCTTAACACACACAAACACACAGTGTGCTGAACAACAGGCGCACGCAGCTCGGTGGTAAAGAAATGTAAGCCTGTGTAATGTATCTGGCCTTACCAGTAACCTACACATCATGTTAAAGAGGACCTATGATGCTTTTTGACTTTTATGACCTATAAACGTTGTTATGATGATTCATAGTCATGCTTAACCATACTAAATTATCAAATAATGACTTACATGCATTTCGACGTATTCCCTGCTGACCGTCTGGGGTGTCTGTGCAGAGCACTAAACACTATTCTAGCCAGTCGAGAAGTCACGTGTTCAGAGCGGTCTAACCCTTTGAATCCGTGTGACGTCGCATGTAAACTTGGGTCGTCACCACGCGGATGTTTCCATGTATAGTAATGCTGTCACTTCCTTGCTCGCGTCTGCCTCGCGCCCTTATAGGTCCATGCTCGCGCTTCCCGCCACTGAAAGTGTTCCGGAAGGAAGGTAACCAATCACAACGGAGTGGGGTTTACAGGAGGGGGCGGGGGGGAGTGGAGATTGCCGAAGCACAGGCGGAGGGAGCGGAGATGGCCGAAGCACACACACTCAAGTGTTGACAGGACATGCTGGATCGCCAAAATAAGAGAAAGAGCTTCCCGAAAATCTACATAGTTTTTTGTGATGTGATTCGTGTCAGGTTGCTCTATAGCAGTGTAAAACAATAAATTAAGACCAGAAAAGTAGTATAATAGGTCCTCTTTAACACCCGGAGAGCAGAGCACCGCGCGCAAATTACTAACCGTTCACTCTACATGTCTGCTGGAAAAATGCAGTTAATTACTGACCAGTTAACAGCCAAACTATCCCCTTTAAATGCCACAGGAAGTTTTACACACAAGTGGTTTGAACATATGGTCAACATTTTTCACAGAATCAGCTAAATTCATCGAAAAGGATTAGCTAACCTGAAGGACACTGCATGACTTAACTAGCTGGTCCGGCTCAGTTTAGCTTACTGATGTTAACCTTAAGACGAAAAGCTGTAACCATTACAGGCAGAACATTTATTATCTGACAATTAAGATTTGTAAAACATTACTTTGCGTGCATTAAACTTACCGTTTTGTTGGGGCGCCGTGACCGCATGCGAGACGAGTGCGAGGAGAAAAAATGGCGGCTTCACAGGAAAGTTCTAGCTGAAAAAGACGTTGACATACAACAAAGAAATGTCCACGTCATGACGTAAGACAGGAAAACCTAATTGAAGCGCTTTCATTTGCATAAGAAAAGCAAGTCAATGTCAGGTCAATGTAGTAAATTACAATTTCAATTTGATGTAATCCACAAAGGTACATTGCCATCGCTAAAGCAGAAAACTGAGTCAGACTTATTCAAAACAGTGCGTTACTTCAACTTTTCAAAAATATACTTTTTAGAGCAGGGGTCCCCAAACTACGGCCCGCGGGCCAAATCCGGCCCGCGGCCCGCTTTTTATTGGCCCGCGGCCGATTTTAAAATATAAATGTAATATGGCCCTTTGATTTTTTTTTTTTTTTTTTTGCATTTCTTAGTTAACTCACTAGTGCAGGGGTGTCAAACACTGATTGATTGGCCCGTGGCACATTTAAACAATATAATGTAATATGGCGCTTTTAATTTTTAAATAATTTAAATGCACTCATTATATTACAGAGAAATATGTCCCATAAAAGAAAATGAGCAACAAGCCCATCCCAGAGGACCCTGCATAATATTTTATTTTAAATTAATATTATTATGGAAAATCTATGCGTCTTTTCACCCTGCTGGACATTGGATGCAAAGGCAGAAAACACTGGGTGTGTCATTGGCATATAAACAAGAGGGGGAATGTGTCTGTTTAATGTGCAAGGAAAGTGTTGCCGTGAAGAAGGATTACAATTTACGAAGACACTATGAAACTAAACATCAGAGCAGCTACATGTCCTGATAAATGTGTTATTTTTGCAAAGTGGCCCGGCCCTTCGTAGAGTTTTCTGTATGTGGCCCTCAGTGAAAAAAGTTTGGAGACCCCTGTTTTAGAGTGTACAGCTGGGCTCACAATGAGGCAAGGTGTTATAGCGCGTCTTTGAGTTCAGAGCGGAGATTCGGCTCTTTTCTTCATTCATTCATTCTTCAGTTCATCTGGGAGGTAATCCGAGGTTAACTGATCACGTCACGTTCAAGTCCATGGCATGCACAGTGTGTATTGAGTTTATTTAAAAATATTTGACAATGGGGCTGCCCTCAGTTGCCCATGCACTGTGTAGGCATTTAGTCTATAGCCTATTTCAGCCTCGTCTGTGGAAAAAAGATAACTGGACAACAGAGTTCTTCTGCTTCGTTCCTCTCACTGCATTTAAATTGATTCATTATATTACAGAAAAATATGTCCCGTAAAAGAAAAAGTGCACCAAGCCCATCCCAGAGGACCCTGCATAATATTTTATTTCAAATTTATATTTCTATGGAAAATCCATGTGTCTTTCTTCAATAGCTTCTAATTCATCCGACCCAGTGTCTCCAAATTATTTGTTCACACAAAATTCCTCAGATTTAGCCTCTTAATTTTCCTCTCAAAGTGCACCAGATTCATGCATTTCACTTTACAAAGGCAAAAAAAAATCTCCTAGCAGGGTCGACTGGCTACTATTTTCACCCAGCTGGACATCGGAGGCAATAGTGGAAAGACTATACATCTATATAGTGTGTGTGTATAGTATATAGCTCTGGACTACCACCATCCAGGTTGCCCAGTCCCAAAGCTTTCTCTTCAATCAGCTCAGGCTGCCTACAGTTAATACTGCGATTAAAAACATATATATATTATGAAATCAAAATCAAATCAGTTTTATTTGTATAGCCCAAAATCACAAATACATTTGTCTCAGTGGGCTTTACATTTCATACAATATGATATATGATACAATATGATACAATATGACACCCTGCCCTTACACCCTTAGCTCGGCTGAGAAAAAACTCCCAGTAAAAACCCTTTACCGGGAATAAAAAAAATTGAAGAAATCTCAGGGAGAGTCGACAGAGTAAGGGATCCCTCTCCCAGGACGGACATGCTGCAATAGATGTCATAAGTAGAGAAAATCACGACGGAATTTGATCATTGACCAGGTGATTACATGGTAATACTAAGTAAAGTGCGAATAGTGTGGATGCAGGAAGACTTCAGATGCTGCCAGAGGATCCACACCGTCTCGTCTCCACCAGGGAAAACTAAGGTTTCCATCGCCGGGATTACATCCCACGTCTCCAGGTGGCATCATTAACCACCTGGAGACGTGGGTGTAATGTATATTATATGTTATTCATAAACATTTTGGAAAAAAAACATCCAAGAATCAAATTTCCCACACAGCAACACTCAAAGTTTATTTGCATATTGTGTTCTACACAATTCACAGTAAATGTGCCAAAAAGCAGACATCTTACAAGGGCAAAACATTTTGGCGCGCGCTTGCATCTTCGGTCTCCCTGCCCAGTGTGCCCACCCAAAATTTCCACAGGCCCACCCAAGTCTGACTTTCTAGAACCGGGCCTGCAACCAAGTCTGACTTTCTAGAACCGGACCTGCAACTCGGTCTCGTATAGTCCCTTGGTCCCTTGTGCCCCCTTCGAATTTACTACCCTCTCAGCCTCTTCGACCCAAAAATGTACACGCTCACAAAAAGTGCTATTAAATCATCATACATCAATATTTTTTTCTACTTTTTTTTGCATACATCTCTTAAACAACTTCTTACCGGCTCAAAACTACCAAACATTCAATCATTTTCAGGATTTTAACCCATTAAATGCCAGTTTAAGCATTTGAATTATTTCAATATTTCTTACCAAAAAACACAAAAAATTAATTTTTTTCCATATAATAAATAGTAGGGGGATGAGGCATTAGTGGTGATTAGAGTATGGGATATGTCAAAGATTAGCAACCAATTTGATTTGATTGCATTAGTATTTTTTATGTAGTGCCAGGTGAAACATTTACTACCCTCTCAGCCTCTTCGACCCAAAAATGTACACGCTCACAAAAAGTGCTATTAAATCATCATACATCAATATTTTTTTCTACTTTTTTTTGCATACATCTCTTAAACAACTTCTTACCGGCTCAAAACTACCAAACATTCAATCATTTTCAGGATTTTAACCCATTAAATGCCAGTTTAAGTATTTGAATTATTTCAATATTTTTTACAAAAAAACACAAAAAGTTAATTATTTTCCATAATACAAATAGTAGAGGGATGAGGCATTAATGGTGATTGGAGTCCTGGATATGTCAAAGATTAGCAACCAATTTTATTTGATTGCATTAGTATTTTCTATGTAGTGCCAGATATTCCTTCGAGGCAGAAAGTGCCCCATCCACTTCCATTGAAAACCACCTTTTTTAATCTCATTGCATTTCTACTATTAAACCATGCATTTTGTAATGTTAGCATTTCATTTAGAAGAGAAGCAGTCATATTTGACATTTTTACTGTATTCCACTAGATTTAACTATTTTCCCATTGTAGGTCCATGCATGAAATTCTTGTATTATTGACCGTTCTAATACCGTGTGACTACCAGGGGAGCCCAGCTAGCTTGTGTGTGTGTGTGTGTGTGTGTGTGTGTGTGTGTGTGTGTGTGTGTGTGTGTGTGTGTGTGTGTGTGTGTGTGTGTGTGTGTGTGTGTGCGTGCGCGTGTGCGTGTGTGAGAGTCTGTGTGAAACTGTAAGCATGCACTGATCATTTCAGGGGTGAAAAGGGCATCTTTTGAAGGATGTGTTTCATGTGAGGTGCTTTAGTAAAACATGGCCTTCTGCCTTTGATGTACTCAAAAACAAAAAGGAAAACAACAGTTAGTGTGTTTATGCACCTGGCTGCTTTCACAGCCAAAGTTAAACCTGCAGCTTGGCTGAGGTGTCATTCCAGTAGTGGGCAGAGAAAGAGAAGGAGAAAGAGCTGGAGAAAAATAAGAAGCCACAATGAAGAGGAATATTAAAGATACACAGGTTTTAGAGATGGTCCTGGAGCAGTCTTCAGAGTCAGACAGTGAGCTGCAGGACTCTGAAGAAGACTTCTCAGAGGAATCAGAATTTCCACTCAATTCCTCCACGACGGTGAGTGCTATTTCCTCCAGCGAAGATGAGACAGAGGATCCTGTCCATCCTAATGAGTGGACAGCGAAGAACGGGCAAGTGTGGTCTCCATCTCATGCCAACACCCTCCGCTACATTCCCACCCCCACCGGCATGGTTCCAGGGCCTACACGCTATGCCATTTCTAGGATCCATGATATTGCATCCTCGTTTGACCTTTTTATCATTCCGGAAATGGTCCAGCTGATGGTGGAAATGACCAACCTACAAGGGAGACGTACAGTGACAGGTTGGTGTGATGCAGAGAAGCAGTCATATTTCAGGATCCTCTGTCTCATCTTCGCTGGAGGAAATAGCACTCACCGTCGTGGAGGAATTGAGTGGAAATTCTGATTCCTCTGAGAAGTCTTCTTCAGAGTCCTGCAGCTCACTGTCTGACTCTGAAGACTGCTCCAGGACCATCTCTAAAACCTGTGTATCTTTAATATTCCTCTTCATTGTGGCTTCTTATTTTTCTCCAGCTCTTTCTCCTTCTCTTTCTCTGCCCACTACTGGAATGACACCTCAGCCAAGC
The DNA here is from genome assembly GCA_026122265.1 of Ammodytes dubius. NCBI lineage: Eukaryota > Metazoa > Chordata > Actinopteri > Uranoscopiformes > Ammodytidae > Ammodytes > Ammodytes dubius. The sequence goes on along the minus strand of JAOPFK010000091.1, from coordinate 39,562 downwards.
TGCAGGTTTAACTTTGGCTGTGAAAGCAGCCAGGTGCATAAACACACTAACTGTTGTTTTCCTTTTTGTTTTTGAGTACATCAAAGGCAGAAGGCCATGTTTTACTAAAGCACCTCACATGAAACACATCCTTCAAAAGATGCCCTTTTCACCCCTGAAATGATCAGTGCATGCTTACAGTTTCACACAGACTCTCACACACGCACACGCGCGCGCACACACACACACACACACACACACACACACACACACACACACACACACACACACACAAGCTAGCTGGGCTCCCCTGGTAGTCACACGGTATTAGAACGGTCAATAATACAAGAATTTCATGCATGGACCTACAATGGGAAAATAGTTAAATCTAGTGGAATACAGTAAAAATGTCAAATATGACTGCTTCTCTTCTAAATGAAATGCTAACATTACAAAATGCATGGTTTAATAGTAGAAATGCAATGAGATTAAAAAAGGTGGTTTTCAATGGAAGTGGATGGGGCACTTTCTGCCTCGAAGGAATATCTGGCACTACATAGAAAATACTAATGCAATCAAATAAAATTGGTTGCTAATCTTTGACATATCCAGGACTCCAATCACCATTAATGCCTCATCCCTCTACTATTTGTATTATGGAAAATAATTAACTTTTTGTGTTTTTTTGTAAAAAATATTGAAATAATTCAAATACTTAAACTGGCATTTAATGGGTTAAAATCCTGAAAATGATTGAATGTTTGGTAGTTTTGAGCCGGTAAGAAGTTGTTTAAGAGATGTATGCAAAAAAAAGTAGAAAAAAATATTGATGTATGATGATTTAATAGCACTTTTTGTGAGCGTGTACATTTTTGGGTCGAAGAGGCTGAGAGGATAGTAAATGTTTCACCTGGCACTACATAAAAAATACTAATGCAATAAAATAAATTTTGTTGCTAATCTTTCACATATCCAAGACTCCAATCACCATTAATGCCACATCCCTCTACTATTTGTATTATGGAAAATAATTAACTTTTTGTGTTTTTTTGTAAAAAATATTGAAATAATTCAATTACTTAAACTGGCATTTAATGGGTTAAAATCCTGAAAATGATTGAATGTTTGGTAGTTTTGAGCCGGTAAGAAGTTGTTTAAGAGATGTATGCAAAAAAAAGTAAAAAAAAATATTGATGTATGATGATTTAATAGCACTTTTTGTGAGCGTGTACATTTTTGGGTCGAAGAGGCTGAGAGGGTAGTAAATTTACTGACAGAGAATAAAAGACATCTGAGAGTAAAGGATATTGGATTTCAAAAATTTGACTCAAAAGAATAGTTCCTGCAAAAAATCATGCCAAAAGCTTTACCACAGCAAAAATTATCACCAAATCAAAAAAAAAAGTCTTCAAAAATGTACAAAAATGGGCGAGGAGGCCACAAGGGTTAAAAGAAAAACTCCATCAGCTGCTGCTGCTGCTGCTGCAGACGGTGTGCAGTCGGGCTCGGAGTCCAAGTCGGCACCGTAACCATCAACAGTCATTCAAAGCAGCAGTAGTTATCACACAACCGGACGGTGGAGAAAGTCCCGTCAGTTAAAAATAGTGATCCAGTTTTCAAATCCACGTTAAAATCGGCAGTATATAGAGCTAATTTGCTTACAAAAAAGTTGCTAACAGTGTCAAATATGTTGTGTTCAGGTCGGCTCTGTAATATTAGGCAAACGTCTATAAAAGGTCATCATGATGTGTTCAAATGTAACACAAAAATAAAATGTATTTTCCGCGAGGAACTTGAATAATATGGTTTTGGTGAAAAACTTGTTTTCCCAGCAATATGAAATATGGCCTGTTAAACGTAAAAAAATGTGCAGTGCAAAACAGGCTCATTGCAGCCACCAATGCAGGCCTAAAGGCCTTTGCACACCGGGCGCGTTTTATTTGTGCGATTAATCCGTTTATTAACGAACGTATACAGAGTCAATACAAGCTTCCACACCAGCGCCGTCATTTCGCATCGCGAATTTGCGTTTTTTATTTTTTCGAACTGAGTTCGATTTTTCTGGCACGTCGCTTCTAAAGTGGGACGCGACAAAATTCACATTTCAAAACATTCGCTTTTACGTTGCGTTTATTCGCGTCGCGCCCGGTGTGCAAAGGCCTTAAGACTGACTTGCTCATTGTTTTTGACATTTTTTTGAGCTCAGATTGCAAAGTAATGACACAAATGCTCATATTTTCGCTATTTTTGAATTGTATTCTTTGATTTTATTTCATACATTTTAAACTTTTAAACCTGACCTATTTAGTTACTATTTTGTTGACGCAATCGGGGAACGGTGGGGCTAGAAAATCTCCCCATCTCCAAAGTGGGGAATGACAAAAAAAGTTTGAGAACCACTGCACCAACCCAAGACCCATCAACTCTACATATTATTTTTTGTTTGTTTATTGTTGTGTTATGTAAAGCGCTCTGAGTTAGAGAAAAGAGCTATATAAATAAAATGTATTATTATTATTATTATTATTATTATTATTATTATTATTATTAATAAACATAAATGAAAAACAAGTTGCTTTCTGAAATGCAAAAAAGAAAAAGAAGAGTGTCATATAATCTAATGCACTCATATATTGGAATCTACAGTAAGTCATGTATTTGCTTTGCTCTTGTGTGATTTTGAAGCACATCTGACATCTGAACATCACATTAAAAAACATTTAATACAATGTTTTGTTGATTGCATCTTTTAAAATTAGCCATTGTTTTTTAGAGTGACACATGATTCTTGATCGGAATTCAGAATGTTCCACCACAGATCATAATGACATCACAAAGGTTCTACACTGTAGAATCTACAGTAACACATCAGACAGTGGAAAGGTATCATTCTACTCCAAGGTACTGGACAAGAAAGAACCTTTTAACAAAACCTCTGAACCAAACACATCAATATAATCCAAACGACAAGAGATCTACTAAATAACTTCAGACGTTCTTCAACTGATACAGGTAAATCCAATGTTCTGTTATATATGATGTTGTTATATGTAATGGCAAAGTTTCTATACACACACACACACACACACACACATATATATATATATATATGGCATAATTGCCATTTTGTACTACAGAACAAGTGTTATCGACTGTTTGGAGGATTTAATATACCCACAAATGAAGGAAAAAAATGGTAACACTTTATTTTTGTACATAAACTCCTTGATCCCTAATCTCTATAAAAGTAGGGATTGCTTTCATATGCTGTTTCTTATTAAATAATTACAATCAATGAAAAGTTTACTTACACCCCTTTTGCGCCAAGCCCTTGAAATATGGGGCCATCATTTCAAAGACAGTTGCTGTTAGGGTATTACTTTACATAAAGTGAAAAAATGCACCCGGGGCCAAGTACACTAGGATGTTAAGATGTTTTGTTATCTGCTTAATTGTCTGCAGGATATAGCAAATAACATGATCACACTTTGCTTTCACTTCTCTTTGCAGAAATGGATAATATACCCCTCACAACCAGAATCTCGGAAAATTACGAGACGCTGAAAGTCCTGGGACAAGGATGCTACGGCCAAGTCATCAAATGTTTGAAAAGGGACACTAAGGAGACTGTGGCTGTAAAGGTCTTATTACGAAAAAGTACCAAGTCCGGCATCAATAGGGAGGTGAGCAACTTTTCACTGATCACAACTCAAAGATCTATTTTTACTCAGGACAGTGCCTACGTCATCCTAAACACAATGTCTATATTATAAACTGTTGATGACATAGCTGCTTCAAACTTGTAATCTATCCCCAGGTATTCATGCTGGAAAAGCTCAGAGTCTTAGACCCCGATACGTTCAACATCGTGAGATGCCATGAGTCATTCAACAGTTTCGACCGCACCTTCATGGTGTTTGAAATCCTTGATATGAGCCTCTTTGATTACATATCCCAGAAAAAGGGTGCCCCGCTCCCTTTAAATGGCATCAGGACCGTCATCCGAGATGTAAGGACACAGCACCAGATAAATCGTATACTATGAAGCATTATTTGTTTTACACTCTGGCATATCCTTCATATTCTGTGATTGACTTTACTTTGCAGCTGGCCATTGCCTTCCTTGGCCTGAAGATGGTTGGACTGATTCACACAGATGTTAAACTGGACAACATCATGTTGGTGGATCATGAGAGACAGCCATTCAGGGTCAAGCTTATTGACTTTGGCTTGACTATTGACAAATGCGAAGTCACACCAGGACTAGGTGTTCAGCCACTTCGGTATAGGTGAGACCCTTACACCTTTTTATCAGAAATGCTTCAGTTCAAGTTTTCCTGACAGTGGTTTGGCAAACACTACTCTGCTCGGATGTGATTAGTGGTATTTCACTTCCAAGTCTTAAAAAATGGAAACGTGTTACCTGATAGAAGGCTTATTGAACACTGTGGTGCTTGAAGAAACTTTTTATACTTGTGAGGGGAAACTGTTGAATTAAGAAGCCCACCAGAAAGTTGCTGTGACATCATTGCAATGCTGTGCATCTAATTTTTTGGGGGGTTTTCATGTCAAATGCTATTTTTTCTGCTTTTGAACATGACAGTGTTCATAATTTTTCTTTCAAACTCAGGTCTCCTGAAGTGATTCTGGGCGTCCCATTTACTGAGGCCATTGACATTTGGTCTCTTGGCTCAGTGATGGCCGAGTTGCTGGTTGGCTTTTCACTTTTCCCAGGGAGAAATGAATATGATCTGGTAAGTACTATTGCTGGTTCACTTCTACATAGTTCTTTATGTATGTCCTATTGTTTTGACATGTAGAAAGGTGAGGCATTTTAAATAATTTAGCTCACTCCAAGAGCATGCACAACAAGACACATACTCTACAGCTAGCGGGTTTGTGAGCTACTGTTAACACGCTCGCAAGGAACATGCCAAAATGGTGATGATTAGCAAGCATAATGTTTTACATGTGCCCTTAGTTTTGCGAGTATTTAGTCAAACCAAATTAGTGTATGCAAATTGGAAGTTTACCTGCTGGTGGCTGGATGAAAACTGATCACCCAACTGATCCTGATAGCAACATTAATATGGTAAACCATCCAGTTGTTGGTGGGACGTTTCAATCAAAGCCAGCCATATCAACCTCATGGTGGCACTTCTGGAAAGGATCACTAAGCTCAGGTTCAACACGTGGAATGCCCAGATGTTTACAAAACATGTCATTGCAATCGATCAAATAGTCTTGACTAGCTGATAGTGCCATGTTGCTAACATAGCTAAAATCACATTTAGTAGTCAACAATGATGTTATGTTGTGCTTTTCTCTCCAGCTACGTTTCATGACCGACATCCTGGGAAAACCTACGAGCAAACTATTGAATCTTGGAACAAACACATCCATGTTCTTCAATGGAAAGAGCAAACTCAACTTGTCCAAGGAGTGGACATTGAAGGTATACACCACACTGATCAAACAGGATACTTTGTAGAGTATAAGAGAGATAACTCTGATAATTCAAGCGTATTTTTTCTTGTTGTAGACGCCAACAGAGTTCCAGGCAGAAACAAAAGTTAAGCCTGTGGACACCAGGAGACGTCGTTTTTCCTCCTTGGATGAGCTGAAAACAGTAAGTTCTCAAGTAGATGCCTGCAGAGGAGCACCCAAAACAGTCTGTTTGTGGTGCTGTCAATTTAAACCTTTCTTTTTTCTTTCAAATTTTAGTTTAGTAGCTCACACAAAGGAAAGAGTGAAGCAGATGCTGAGAGGAGTGCTTGTTTTGACCTGTTGAAGGAAATGCTTCAGCTGGATCCCACAAACAGGATTACACCAGTTTCAATCCTGGCCCATCCCTTCACATCAAGAAATTACCTCAGTACTCAGTAAGTGTGTGTGTGTGTGTGTGTGTGTGTGTGTGTGTGTGTGTGTGTGTGTGTGTGTGTGTGTGTGTGTGTGTGTGTGTGTGTGTGTGTGTGTGTGTGTGTGTGTGTGTGTGTTTGTGTGTGTTTAAGTGTGTATATTATGCTTTCTTTTAAGACAACATAAGTATTTCTAAATGTATCCTGTAATCTATTTTAACATAAAAGCGTAACTGTGTCTTTTGGTAGCAATGACGCCGCACCGGTTGAGACTAGCGTGGATCAGGCAATCAGCAACGCTAAAAGCCATGTAGAGATCAAGGCAGATGACAGGTAGTTGATTACTCGTACATTTCAGTTGGATGATGTGCTGGAAAGGACAGTTTTGTTGTACTGCAAGTTTGAAACAATTGCTTTAGACTGGGCACACTTCGGACTGAGGGGATCTGCTTAATGTTACTGAACAACACATTTTAGGGGGGTGGAACAATTAGTTCAGTGCGTGTGTAATTGTATTACATTTTTGTTACCTGTAGAACCTCTCCGCCAAGAGTCATCATGGTGCAGCCGGCTGAAAAGAACATGCGGAGTGATAACATTACAGAACAGAGAGGTGACATGAGGTAAGAAAGACTTTCCAAATGTACTCATACCCAAGATGACGTTCCCTTGAAACCCATCTATTATTGCTTTTACATCTGTGTGAGTTCTACATGTTCGACAGACCTAAACCCTTGCCCCCCAAAAGATAATAACACTTCCACCCCTCAAATCTGGATAGGCACTGCTCTGATGATCTTTATGGATCTCTATGGACCAACAATGACTCAATGTGCTTGTGTAGTCCCCAGGGTATGCATCCCCAGATGACCAGTCTGGAGGCTATGAATAAGAGGGACCTCTTGTTTGAACCTGCCACTGTATTCACACCCTCTCAAAGAGACCTCGACGTTGTGTCGCTAAGTGACAGCGACATAGCAGACAGTGGTTTGGTCTGTAACATCAAGGGCATCCGACCACTTGCTCAGAACCCCTTGCATGTAGAAGGTAAGACATATTAAACTCCCCTCTACAGAATCTCTTCATTCACACTAATTCCTTAAAAATTGATTCAAACACTGACTATACCTTTAATTTGCAGAGGAAGTTGAGCATGAGAAGAAAAAGAAAAAGAAGAAAGGACTCTGCAAATTCTTCTCTACTTTGAAGAGGAAGTTCTTATGTTGCTTCTGTTTTCGGGAGGATAACTATGTCTATGATTTTTAAGACATAGTTTAACATCAACCATTTCAACTGCACTTAATGGGTGAAGTATACGGTGTCCAGAGAACGCTTGTCTATATCTGTTACTAGTCTGGCTAACCAGGTGTAGACAGAGTATTGCACTCGCAACATATAATTTCGCCCAAACTCCTCCCCTTCCACTTCCTGTTTTCCATTGTAGTCTACTGTTTACGCTCTTCTCAGAGTGGGAGACAACAGAAAGTGTGTGTGTGCTTTTGATGGTATCCTCTTACAATAGGTCCATGGTAGGATCCAGCTCATAATGCATTAATGGTGTTGGCCGGCACCAAATTGCACTATTTTAAAAGGACACGTTGCAGCTTCCTGCGCGTAGCGCCGCCCAAGACAATTGTGATTGTTTTAAAGACATGAAAACAGGCCAGCCCAGTTCTCCCCCATATACTCAAAACGATATAGCTTGGTTCTAGACCATACAAATAGCGCTAGTTTGGTCTAGCTGTGCGAGACTACATATATGTATACTAACCGCAGCAATATTTGAGCAATATTTGACACTCAGAGCTGGTGCTTCAGCCACCAGACTTTTTTTCAGCTTGCACACACTACTGGCAGGTTAGGGATGTTTAGTAGATATTTGCAGAATTTGACAAACAGCGTTCTGGATCGCAATGACTGCGTAGGCCTTTAATCAGGGCTTAGATGTTTTCAAAAAAGTTTAAAAACTAGATATACAAAAACAAAAAAAAAAACAAGAAGTCAGTGCTTGAGAACAGTACACTTCTTTGATCCCGGCACGGTTGGAAGAGATGATGCCTCGGGACAGAACAGATGCTAATGAGCTAGCGCCAGCTTGTGCATGGATGGAGGTCCTGACGTCAATTTAGATGAGACAGTTCCCCATGACCCAATAGGTCCATGACCATGTGCGCAACAGATTTTTTTTTTTTTAAATGCCGAAGTGTTCTTGTTGTTCCGACGTTTAGTAAAAATTTGACCAGATGAAAATATAAAAAAACTAAAAGAAAGAAACCCAGGACCTACGCATATTAAGATGTGTCGCATATTGGCAAGAAGCAATCGTAATCAGACCCGGATATTTTGAAGCATTGCGAGTGTAGGCAGGGCCTGGCCAACAAAGTAAGACGTAAGGGAGGAAATCGCTCTTATGCACGGCAAAGATAAACCGGACCAAGAGTGAGTGGGCTCTTCCTTTGTCCAGTAAAGTAAAAAAAAAATATTTACAGATTTAAAAATGCAGGTTTAATAACTCATGAGCGAAATTCTGTCAAATCATAAACGATGCATCTTTGCTATTATTTTGAGACAGACAATCTCAATTTTAGAGATGCGAGATGACATCGGAGTTCGACTAATTCAATTGCTCTCTATGGCTTTGAGACAAGAGCACTAGAACGGTCTACAAAAGGCAACACTGAAGTGAAACATATTCAATACGTTCACTCTTATTCAGTGCAGCTTCCACAAAATCATTTCACTCATCAATGGTCTCCTGTTAGTTCAATTCAATTTATTTAAGAAGGGGACAGTGCAAATTAATAAAACACATGATCATACATGGGTTAAAAATGCCAGAATTAGCCAAAAGGATATTTTTCCTCTGTAGTCCCCTGTTGACCTACAACACTTAGTTTAGGAAAATGTGCTTTTTACATACATTTGGGGATTGTTTTATTATTTTTATGGGAAAATGTTCAAGACGTTCACCTTTCATATAGTGTAGTTCCACCAGCAGGGTATCCTTGGTGGTTAAACTGAATGTGGTGGTAGAACAAAGTGTCAGGTTGATGTTGTTGCATATTTGAACCATAAAACTAACTTCAAAAATTTCCCAAAACTGTATTCAAGCAAGTTAGTTTTCAGAACTAAATGATATAGTATCATCAGCAGTGGACCTTTAGAAGTTGAACTGGATTTGGTGGTAATACTGTCCACTGTTTATTGGTGAAGATATTGCATTAGCTGCACTGTATAAGAGTGAAGGTATTGAATATGTGTTGCTACGGTGTTGCCCTTTGTAGATGGTCCTAGCATTAATTATAATCAGTGGCGTTTCTAGGTGTAAAAAACAGGTGGGGCTCACAAAAAAAAAAAAAAAAATTGAGCTTCAAAGACACTTTTTCTCGCATTCTGGCGATTTTATAAACACAAAATAAGTTGTTCACATCATTGTGCACTTTCACATTTTAGCCAAAGAAGGAAAGGATTGGTGCCTTCATCTTTACTAACAGTTAAGTAAAAAATGGACAGGAGAAAATTCAATGTGCCGCTACAGTCTTTAGCCTCCGACAGCCAGATACAGAAATTTCAAGGTGGAGTTTTCCTTCATGTTGAGGTGATAGCTGACTATTATCGTTTCTCTTGCGTGCCATAACCTACACTTGAATGAGGACTGGATCTTGAACGATCAAAAAATGTATATCAATTTCAAATAGATTATGCAAACTGCAAATATTCCATTTTTCTCAAGTGGAGCAAAAACTCCCGGTGGCTCCAGCAGCAGCTGTGTGCAGCGTGAACCTCAAACTGCATCTTAACTAACTGAGTCAAGTGACAACACAGCATCAGACTAACTTAGTAAAGCCTCATTCACGCATCCTTTGTGACGTTATGGTCACCGAGTGGACTCAATGTGGCTACACATCACAGACAATCTGCTGAAGTACTTCTTCATTTTCTGACGACAAAACAGCTCAATAATTCCTAATAAAAATGATTCCTAATTAAACGCTTTCCATGCGCAGGTGGTGGTTATATTAGCATTGTAGGCTGTAGACTGAAACTAACTAGGGAGGCGGCTGTTTCACTGTACAGACTATCGCGCAGTCAGTTCGGGGACATGTCTCTGTGTATCCAAGGTTAGGGACAAGCAATCGGATCACGATTTTAAGAGAGAAGCTTTCGTTTCAGCACTGCTATATGATTAACTATGAGCATAAAATAAATGCTGCCTCTCAAATGCCTTGGACAGCAGTGAGGATGAGCCACTTGTGATCGCTCACTTTCTGACTAAACAGCTTCATGGAAATAATATTCTAAAATTCTTCATGTTATATTCTAACGAAATTCGTTAAAGCAAGTCATTTGGTGCTTTTAATGCCGTGATTTTAAACAGACATATTCCGTTCAGTAGGTAGGCCTACTTTGCGCGCTGCATGCTGCTGCGGTGTCAGATAAAGGCAGGCTAATTAAATCACAGATAACTCTTTAGTTTTCAAAGTAATAATATATGTTACATATATAAAAAAGCTCTCACTCTTCACAACATACACTCTGATGGCATCGGCAACAACAACAACAACAACAACTATTGCTGATGATCGCCCATAACATAAGCACAACCAGCAGCACACACACCTTCAAATGCAATGCTACTGACACATGAAAACACTGACACTCCGACTCAACGCCATATTCAATATCAATTTCAATCGATAGCAAAACAGAATAGCATTATTTCACTCACCAAAGCACTTATTAGGCTATTTGAAGAGAAAAGCGGCCCTGTCAATACAGCGACGTTCACTCGTCCAGCATAGACAGCATCCAGCTGCTCTCATCTCATCCTCTCAGAAAAGTTTTTAAAATCCTTGTATCCCGTCCTCCACAAAATACCTTCTCCACCGAACAGCAAACGAGGGAAGAGTGCCTTCTTATGATGCTAGCCGTTAGCCTTCTTTAGCATTGCTACCACTCCACATTGTAGGCTATATTGTCCGGTGGATCATGTGTACCAAGCGGTTTTACTAGCCTACCAATTTCTCTTCCAGACTAAGGGTCTCAAACATGTGCTCCAAAAATGATCTACTTCATTCATGTTGTCGACTCGTTTTCGTTTGTGTGCCTCTGACATTTTTGTGTTAGCAAAGTTGTCCTTCTCCGTCCTTCTCTTCTTCCGGCTACATGACTTTTCGCGGCACTACAGCGTCACAGTATTAGTGAAACAAACCATATATGGCCTTTCCCCTGCCGGAGGGGCACTGACCGTTGAGGAAAAAATATCTCCGTCCACTATAACAGAGAAATACTACGAGCACGCGCATTCGCAGTTGTTCACGTGCAATACACATTGCATTGGGCACGAGGGGCAAAAGGCGAACGAGCCCTTAGCCCTTCGGCCCAAATCTGACTGGCTCACACGGCTGCCGTAGTCTGACTGCAGAGACCATGGACATGGCACATGAGACACAAATCAGACAAACGCAATCTTTAGAAGCAAGCTAGGGTCGTCTAAAAATGAACTAAAAGCGCAGAACATTTTTTTTGATATATATATATATATATATATATATGTGTGTGTGTATATACAGGTGAAACTCGAAAAATTAGAATATCGTGCAAAAGTTCATTTATTTCAGTAATTCAACTTTATAGGTGAAAATAATATCTTATACAGACTCATTACATACAAAGTGAGATATGTGAAGCCTTTATTTTTTATAATTGTGATTATTATGGCTTACAGTTTATAAAAACCCCAAATTCAAAATCTCAGAAAATTAGAATATTACATAAAATCAATAAAAAAAGCATTTTAAATACAGAAATGTCGGCCCTCTAGAAAGTATAATCGTGCATATGTACTAAGTACTTGGTTTGGGCCCCTTTTGCATGAATTATTGCCTAAATGCGGCGTGGCATGGATGCTATCAGCCTGTGGCACTGCTGAGGTGTTATGGAAGCCCAGGTTGCTTTGATGTGGCCTTCAGCTCGTCTGTATTGTTGGGTCTGGTGTGTATTATCTTCCTCTTGACAATAGTCCATAGTTTCTCTATGGAGTTACGGTCAGGAGAGTTGTCTGGCCATTCATGCAGAGTAATACCATGGTCAGTCAACCAGTTACCAGTGGTTTACGGTACCGTGGGCAGGTGCCAAGTCTAGCAGGAAATGGAAATTGTCATCTCCATAAAGCTTGTCAACAGACAGAAGCATGAAGTGCTCTAAAATCTTCTGGTAGATGGCTGTGGTGACTTTGGACTTGATAACACAGTGGACCAACAGCAGCAGATGACATGATACCTCAAATCATCACTGATCCAAATTAAATGTTGCGTTTCATTTGGAAATCAAGGTTCCACAGTCTAGAGGAAGAGTGGAGGGGCACAAAATCCAAGGGGCTTGAAGACCACTGTCAAGTTTCAACAGTCAGTGATGATTTGAGGCACCATGTCATCTGATGGTGTTGGTCCACTGTGTTATCAAGTCCAAAGTCACCACAGCTGTCTACCAGGAGATTTTAGAGCACTTCATGCTTCTGTCTGTTGACAAACTTTATGGAGATACTGAATTACTTTTTCCAGCAAGACTTGACACCTGTCCACAGTGCCAAAACCACAAGTAACTGGTTGACTGACCATGGTATTACTGTGTTGATTGGCCAGACAACTCTCCTGACCTGAACCCAATAGAGAAACTATGGACTATTGTCAAGAGGAAGATGATACACACCAGACCCAACAATACAGACGAGTTGAAGGCCACTATCAAAGCAACCTGGGCTTCCATAACACCTCAGCAGTGCCACAGACTGATAGCATCCATGCCACACCGCATTTAGGCAATAATGTGTGCAAAAGGGGCCCAAACCAAGTACATAGTACATATGCATGATTATACTTTATAGAGGGCCGACATTTCTGTATTTAAAATGCTTTTTTTATTGATTGTATGTAATATTCTAATTTTCTGAGATTTTGAATTTGGGGTTTTCATAAACTGTAAGCCATAATAATCACAATTATAACAAATAAAGGCTTGAAACATCTCACTTTGAATGTAATGAGTCTATATAATATATTAGTTTCACCATTTAGGTTGAATTACTGAAATAAATTAACTTTTGCACGATATTCTAATTTTTCGAGTTTCACCTGTGTATATATATATATATAATATAATTTTTTTTTCTTTTTTGTGAGAGTAGGTGGGGCTTCGCCCCACGTGCCCCTAATGACCAGTCGCCACTGATTATAATACAAGACCACCAAAAAGAAGCGCAGAAGAAAAGGAAAACCCCAATTCAACACAACAATTACAACAAATAATGAAAGGAAAAAAAACAGATAAAGGAAAACACTACAATACTGAGAACAAATAATACAATAAAAAAATAAAAAGTATAATTATAATAATTATATAATAATGACAATGGTATTAATTTAAACACATAGTATAATAATAAGCATAGAACATATATTTTTTTAAATCACTCAATTGGGTTATTCAATTTGGTCTTAGTCCAAAGTGCACTCATCAACTTTCTGGTGAGATGAGTGTGACTGTTTTCAATATGTCCTAATTGATCAGCGAGATTAACAGGATTCCTAGAAACAATACTGTTTTGAAGAATGACAGAAGGCCGATGTGATGTCCTTATTCAAATTGCAGCAATGCATCATCCACATATAATAATTTTGGCATTGAAATCTGTTTCTTGTAGTTTTTCTGCTGGTCTGTTTGTGTACACTTGACATCTATTGCACGTCTGTCCGTCCTGGGAGAGGGATCCCTCCTCCTCTGTCGCTCTTCCTGAGGTTTCTTCCAATTTTTCTCTGTTACAGGTTTCTTTTGGGAGTTTTTCCTCAGCCGAGTGGAGGGTCTAAGGACAGAGGGTGTTGTATTGCTGTACAGGGCAGGCTGTAAATCCCACTGACGCCAATTGGTATTTGTGATATTGGATTATATAAATAAAACTGATTTCATGTGACTATCAATGTGAGTGGACCACTCTTTTGTCTCTATTTGGTTACAAAAATGATTGATGTTGTGTTTGATATATTTAGCACCAATTAAAAAAAAATTCACACATTTCCTCGTCAGCGATCTTATTCTCTATAACGTCAAACTAAAAAGTTGTAGTTGGTCTGGTATGTCACAATAGTCCTTTTTGTGTGTTTTTTTGTTGGACTCACTACTCATGATGCAGCAGCAGTGTTAAGTTAACACTGTTAACTATTATGACACTATACATTGGAAATAAACAGGGTGGGCTATCAGCAGTCAACTAGGCAGATAGTTCCATGGCTATCAGCAGCTAGCTAACGTTAGCTTGTTAGCTAAACTTTAGGCAAAATAGTTAGAAACCAGATAATGTTAGCATCCATCCTTAGACACTTGACCTAAACCAGTGGTTTTCAAACTGTGGGGCGGGCGCGGGGTTATGGCAGGTGGGGCGCGGATTAATATGTGAAAAAAAAAAGTTATTCTGCTTTGTTCCTCTCACTGCATTTAAATGCATTCATTATATTACAGTGAAATAGGTCTTTTTAAAGAAAATGAGCGCCAAGCCCAACCCAGAAGACCCTGCATACATTTTTGTATTTTAATTTAAAAAATGTAAATTAATCTTTTTATAGAAAATCCATGTGTCTTTCTTCAATAGCTTCTAATTCATCAGACCCAGTGTCTCCAAATTATTTGTTCACACAAAATTCCTCATAATTAGCCTCTTAATTTTCCTCTCAAAGTGCACCAGATTCATGCATTTAACTTTAAAAAGGTAAAACTCACTCTCTCACACTTTAAAAACCCCTGACCTTAACTAATTCACCTAGACGGTGAGAAAGTGCATCGTATTGGGCTTAAAAAGCGCACTATCTAACAACTTACATTGGGACCACTACACTGCCTGCTGCACCGCAGGAGGCTGACCAGCCGTCAGCAACGAGAGGCAGAGGCCAGCCGAACGTCGGCAAGTTTAAGATGGTACAGTCCATTGTAGGGGTGTTATTATTAATAATTGGGGAATGAATATAAACAATTAGGAGGGATATTTAAGTTTTTAAACCCCTGTACTGTTTTTACTGTTACGGGGGACACATCCCCTCTGTGTGTTTCAATTAAAATTGGGAAAAAAAATATATATAGGCCTATAGCTATATATATATTTTTTTTTATAATTCATAATTCAATGCGGGCCGCCAAATGCGTTTCTGTGGGCCGCCATTGGCTGCACTTTGAGAACCACTGATTTAAGGGATTAATTTTCTTGTGGGAACCACAATATCCTCACAAAAAAAAACTGTGCCAATCCATCCAGTAGATGTAGAAATATAAATGTTGACAATAACTGAATAACTGAATCACCATGCTGCATGGCGAACAACAGTTTTGAGCATAGATGGTATATTTTGAGGCACACTAAGGACGTGCTATTATTTTCATCATCAGCACATTAAAGGAACCTTACTTGAGAATGCTTTCATGCTTCATACATTACTATCTTCAGTATGATTGCAATTAAGGAAGCTGAAGAGTGATAGATATATGGTGTTGGAGCGATGCATTTAAATGATGCAGCATCATGTATGCAATCTCATGTCTGCTACATTTCCTGTGATACTGTAAGGGAGAAGATATGCAATTTAAATTATGTATATCCAGTTAACCTTGTTAAGCAGTCTGGTGGAGACCTCCAGATTGAAGCTGCAACCATTTTGATGTGGAAAGACTGGAGGCTGTCTTTTGCATTTCCTTCTATATATTAAAAGAAAGCAGCCACAAGGGATGAGATATTGAAATGGATTTGTATATGAGTTCAGATGGCAACAGGTCAGGAGTTTGACTCTGATGTAGATGCTGAGCTGATACAGTATATGGACACGTGTAAATAATAACAGTTAAGGGTCAGTTCAACCAATGCCCCCTGAAAAAAAGAATTCAAAGAAACCTTATGGCAAATGCTGTAGTTTGTGTCTCACTTGTCCTGTTTTCAAAAGCATCCATCAGTGGAGGTAAATAGGGTTTAGTTGTGGTCATATGCATAGCACTCACCATTTGATAAGAAATATCTATTTTAATGGAACGATCCTTGTTACTCCAAACCATGAATAAAGTTTAAAAACGTAATTAAAAAAAATGGAAATGCATCTAAAGAAGATGAAAACTAATGTTAATAAAGAAGTCAAACAAGGACACTTGTACTTAATTGCATTTGTACTTTTGGCAATACCAGTCAATCTGTTAACTGAAATATATTTATCCAACAAGAATTAGAATAATTGGACCAAAAACGTTATACTGTATATGAGTGGATGACATGACGGGGCTTTTTTTGTGTCCAAGCGTCAAACACATATTTAAAAAAAAAAAAAATTGTCAAAATGTCCTTATGTGGATCAAACCATGTTGCTTTACGTAGACACACTGAACATTAATGTTATACATCCCTCACATTTTCACAGTTTTCAACCAAACTAGAAGAAGCTCATATGGTGTGACACATTTCACACATTTTTAACTTGAACAAAACTAAGAAAAACAAATGCAAATCTTCTCAAAAGTACAGAATGATCTTAGAGATGTCTATTTGGGAGTTAGTTCTTTTCAAAGTCTAGGTACAATATTTAGAATTAGCTATGATTGAATAGATTTTGTCAGAGAAATCGATGTCATATGGTGTGACACCAAATTGTGATATTTAAATGTGTAATTGCTTGGACACCAGGGGCGTTGTTAGGATCTTGAGACATCGGGGGCTTAGCCCAGGGGCGAACATTGACTAAGGGGGGTCCGGGGGGAGAAAATTGTGCACGTCAGTTAGTTAAATCCATCAATCTGGTGCAGTAGAATAGTTAAAATAAAAATGTCAGTCCTCAAATGCCTGCTGATTGGATGCAGACCATTGGGTGTGGGTGTGTATACAGGGTACAGGCTGTGCCAACTATTCTCCCCTTATTGTGATAAACCGTGTTTAAAAAAAAAATATATATATTGGCAGCTTTATCGAACAGTTTGTCTTTAATAAACATCCAAGAGACAAAAGGTACATTGGAATAGAAAATTAAATGCAGTCTAAATATTTGTGTTATGTCGTATATGCCTATGAAAAACAATGAATCAATTAACTGATTGGCTCTCAAAGTCCTGCCTGACACTCAACATCAGTAAAACAGCATGCATGTACTTTTAAAATAGAACAAATGGAAATCAGCCTGATATTATTGTTAATGGAGAAAAGATCCAGACTGGCTGCTTCACATTTTAAATATATGTATGGTATTTCACCGAAAATTAGCATACAACTTTCACAGCTTTCCTCACTTAGAGATGGTTGCTATTCCAACGCAATGTGGATATTGTTCTATTGCCAGGGCCAGGGGAGAAACTGGACCAAGTAATCTAAAACATACATGACTGCTTTGGACAAACGTTTGCTTTTATAATCGGCGAATGTTATCGCGGGGCTATAATATAAAAAAAAAAAAAAAAAAAAAAAAAAAAAAAAAATGATCCGGGGCTATTCATAAAACATCCGGGGCTCCAGCCCCGGACGCCCAGGGCTAACGACGCCCCTGTTGGACACCTTTGGATGGATAGTTATGTGTTTGATCAGAAAGTACAGAAAACATCTCAGAAGGACCAAGGAAGGGTCCCAAGGCATGCTGACTGTCATTTTTTTGCATAAATCAAATCTTTTCTGCAATCCCAATTCCGTACCAATTCTCAGTGTCTTTTAGTGTGACACTTTTTACATTTAAATGACAAAGATAAATACCTTTTTTGTCATTACTACATTTATATCTATGTTGTCAAATTACAGTTGGTATGCTGTTAGCATGCTATTATAAAATGACATAGCAAAAAATGATCTTAAAATGCATGAAACCTCATATGGTGTGACGCTAAATCATATGGTGTGACAGGCTTTTCCTGTCACACTATATGATCCATTTGATATGAAGTGTATTTTTATCTTTATTTTTTATTTTTTAACACACAACATGATTATTCACTTTATTCTTGTATGTTATAGCTTTCAACTCATTTAAATGTATGTTTTTTTTCATTTTTAACCCTCCTGTTATGTTCCGGGTCAAATTGACCTGTTTCAAAGTTTGAAGATCTAGGAAAAATTGTTAAAATTATTTTTTCAGTATGAAACTTCTTCTGCTTGCCTTAATTAGTGTAATCAACATATAATATGAAAATATTTCATCTCACACATTTGCAACCACCCTCTGTATGTTTATATCACATAGATACTGTTCGGGTCAATTTGACCCGGCAGTAAAACTGGAGGTAAAAGGGTGTCAGAAATGTAAGACTATTTCTTTCTTTACAACTGTGACACATATTTCACCCAAATCTCACACACGCACACACATACACAAGCCCACGCACGCACACACACACACACACACACACACACACACACAAACACACACACACAGTTGCAAGTGTTATGACTTTTGACGGGAACCATTTATGTTCCCTTGGGAAAACTCCACCCACATTCAGTGGACACTCAACAGGGGAGGGACAAAACATATAAAATATTCGCTGCATGGGAGTCCTACCAACATTACACTCTGTCAGGCAGACCTTTACAAAATGAGGAGCAGAAACAAAAGGATGACAGTCCAGGAGGCTCTGGAAGTCATCATTGATCATGACAGTGAAATAGAGGAGGATGTATCTTGAGCTAAATTCTGATTCTAATGATTCTGAATTTGAACCAGATGAGGGAATTGCTATTCCTATTCCTCCAAGCAAGACATTCATGTGACCCGGAACACCATTGCTGTTCCTGACAAATGAACATAACAGGAGGGTTAAAACTTTTTTGGTCCATAATCACATGAAAAAAATATACCAAACAATGTATGACAAATGTCTTACATTGGGCGATGATTAAGAAAAATAATGCAAAATGTAATGTTTTTTTACAAGGAAATGCTGAATCTCAATGAAGATAATATGAAGAATTGTGATTAAACCAGTATACTTAAGAAAAGTATATCCCATTATAATTTAAATACAACAACTTTCATGTCACACCATATGACAATTGGTGAATAAATACACATTTCAATTAAAAGAGAGACCACATACATTTTGAGAAATTTAGGAATCAGTACACCTTAACTCAATAATTTTCATGTCCAATATTTGAATATTTATTTTTAACCTTTTTTGGGGGCTTATATGTCATCCACCCATATACGTATATATGTGTGTACTGTACACAGTGTACACCAACAGAAACATTTAAAAACACACATCAGAAACTTGCTGGAATTCAGTGCCAAAGTGTTTGTCAGCCACTTGAAGTAACTGACAGTGCGCACAGCATGGTGCCTGTTATGCCACATCCAAAACACGTATGAATTCACCTCTCAGGGTTTACTTTTTTGTATAGAGATTGCTGCAGATGGCATTCAAATCCTTAGTTTAAAAAAGTGGAACCCAGTAGGATTGTTGAGTACTATTCAAGTTGTGCTCTAACCCACACCACAGGGGTCTACGGCAAAGGTCTGTCCCTGCTAATTTAGGCTGGAGAGTGATGGCAATATATTTGTGATATAATTTTATATATGGGTGTGAATATTTTGGAATCCCAGGATTCGATTGGGATTCTTAGGGGACGCAATTCAATTCAAAATTGATTCTCGATTGATTAAAATTCCCCATTCAAAATCAATTTCTGGATTCAGTTCAAAGGAGGTTTTTCGGTCTACTCCAGTCCACTGTGTGCTAAGGGGCGTTGTAACACATTATGGCATGAAAGCAAATTAAAGTCCATGTCTTATCTATCTTCATTTCATGTATATTGTAATGTGAAGTCTACAATACTGGAAGGAGCGAAATACATGTCTATCATATCTATCTTGTAACAATCATGATATGAATCTGAACAATAATTTGAATGAAAGTGGGTGTGAAGAAAATTAGTTCCCATTCATAAACAATTCATAATCAATTATTAACTAGGGCTTTACAGATCAGTTATAGACCACTAATACATGAAAATGTTTTGGTTTCCAGAGTGTAAAACATAATAATATTATAAACCCTCAATTCTGAATTTACACTTTGTAATAGTAATTTGAATTTAAAGGTTTTGTCTTTCTTACATTTAGTCATCTGCAATTATTCGTTTAAGAAGTTACTGACTAAGTTGTAATAATGATTTAAAGTCATGTTTAACCATACTAAAGTGTCAAATAATGACTTACATACATTTAGACATATTCCCTGTTGACCGTCTGGGGTGGCTGTGCAGAGCGCATAACACTAGGAACGCCGGATGCGATTCACTTGTTCAAATTTCCGGGATTTATCTACGTATATCAATCCGGATTTTCCATGTATGGTAATGCTGCGACATGCTCAGGAAGGCTCCTGCCATGCCCCCACCTGCCTGCTCAAATCTGCCCGTGCGCCACTGAAAGTCTTCCGGAAGGTAACCTATCGCAACGGAGTGGGGTTGGCAGGAGGGGGGCGAGGGGGCGGAGAACGACAAAGCCGAGTGTTGACGGAGAATGCTGGAAGCGCCCAGATGAGAGGAAGCATTTCCCGAAAATCTACATCGTTTTTTGTGCTGTGATTCGTGTCAGGTTGCTCTATAGGAGTCATTAATCAGAAATTAAGACCAGAAAAGTAGTGTAATAGGAGATCTTTAAGTACTTATTGTGGAATCAGCATTTAAGCGTGAGTTATCTGGGTGGAAGTTTCCCATGGTAGCTGTTGAAGGACAAATAGAGAATCCGGCATTGCTTGGAGACGTGATGTAAAACCTCCAAAGATGCACTATTGACTGGACTATTGACAGATGATCAAAACTCACAGCAGGGCAGTCCTGTAAAGTCAGCGCTCTACACGTTACCAGAGGAGTGACATAGATAGGGCTTTCACACAACTAGCTTTTCTTTGTTGCTGCCTGGACATTGTCAGTGCCCTCATCTCCTTCCTCCTTCTCATCTTCACAGCTTAGACACACCCCCTTGATGACCTCATGGTTCCCAAGGAAAAATAACTGAAACATTTCGGTTTCCGGCTGAGAACCAACTTTTCAGGCTCAGAACCAATGTATTTTAGGGTACCAGAACTGAACCTTGCTGGTGTGAAAGCCCTAAGAGAGTCATGGAGTAACATAAGGTTCATATCACAGATGGAACAAAGCTAATACTAACACTGTCAGCCCTGAAACTGCTTAACTACTACCACTATGTGTGTCTGTGGCTATTTCACTGGCGGCTCACACAGATGTTACTCTAATAAAAAGACCAGTACAGTCAATGATATTCAGAACCAACAATTCATGTCCTCTCAACCAAACTTATTTTAAAATGACTATGTTGACCAAAATTACATATTTGAGACCTGCCCAAAGTAATTTATAGTAATACATTCATAGTAATAAGATGAAAAATCCAGTGTCTAACATCTGTTCTGTAAAGACTTAAGACCCTATATATTCTCTCAAAATGAAATATCATTTCACTATGGCTTTATCCAACACGTTTGCTTTCTTAGATAGAATAAAATGTACACACAATACGTTAGATATTGCCAAATATATATAATTATCCATTAACATAAGTAATCAACTGTTTCATGATATAAGTAACATTATTTTCCCAAATCCACCTGCAGTGTCCTGCTGAATTATGGCTTTTAAATAAACCATAGACCATCAGCATCAATAATGTATATTAATCAAGTAATAGGTAATAACCTTTTTTTTTTTTTTTTTTTTTAAGATACTTTTTGGCATGTTTTATGCCTTATTGATAGTGTAGAGACAGAGTTGAAATGGGGCAGAGAGGGGAGTGACATGCAGAGAACGACCGCGGGCTGGAATCGAACCCGGGTCCGCTGCTGGCCGAGGCCCATGGGGGGGACGCCCTACCAACTGAGCTAAGGGCGCCCCCTAGGTAATAACCTTTTAACAATGATGTAAAGGTTGGACTTATCAAAAGCAGTATGACGGCTTTCATAACCACTCTATTTAAAATAAAGTTGAATACATCACGTTATTTTCATGTCAATTCAACAGTGAAGAAAACCGTTCGGGATGTGTTGGTTCCGCAGGCATTATGACTTGTGAGTGATTCATAGCTGGCGATAGATCAAACGTCTGACCATGTGGCACATAGATGTTGAATGTTCCTGTTGAAATGTTGACAGTGGATCATCTTTACATTGTTGATTAAAGGGAGACAAAAGGACAAGGGAATGTGACTGTGTGTGTGTGTGTGTGTGTGTGTGCGCCGTGGGAGCAGAAGAGAGGGGAGTGAAATAGAAGATTTCGGAGTTCCATCCTCCTACGCTTTTGTGATGAATGGCGAGCTAGGTAGCTAAAGCTGAGGTCATCCATCATGAGCTTTAGTGTTAATTAATGTTGTAGGAGGCAAAGCCGGCCCAGCCCCTGTTCCACGTCAGCAAAAAAAAAAAAATATCTTCTGCTTTTCTTTCAGCCCCTCAGAAAAAGTGCGGATTGAAAAAATTTAGCTTATTTTGCCATGAGAATCACACATATGAGGATTCATGAGATACATTGCAGATAATAAAAAAAAAAACACGCATTCACTCATACTGTACACAACACGCAACACCTTACAATAGCCTGTCTCACAGCAGCTTAGAGGTAATGGTATACAGTAACTCCTGCCATGTAATAGCCTCACCCCAACGTCCTTACTCTTATCAGCCTGTGATGTGACTTGTTTTCATAATGAGTTTTCATCACACTATAATGTGATTTATGTGAGGCGGGCCATTTTGAACATTCTGCCCCATTGTAAATCATCCCATAGGAAGTATACCTGCATATAAACAAGCATGTCATGATCGTCAGCATAAAGGAATTTTAATGCATTACAAACTGGCCTAGTGGGTACATGTCTGCTCCTCACAATGGAAAAAGGCTCATGCAAAATGGGCATAAGTAAAGTAAAAAAAAATCAATAAAAAATGTAATTAAAAATAAACATATACAGGTTAGATTCCATGTGTGGAGTAATTTGTATTTCATGACCATGTTTGGGGAAGGTCCGTGATCAAAAATATTGAGGTAACACTTTAGAATAACTATCCGTTGTAACTCATTAATAGATCATTAGTAAACTGTTAATTTATGATTTATTAATGACTTGTTAAGTGTTTGTTAGCAGTTTGTAAAGGATTTATAACAATGCCTTACAGACAGTTAATAGACCATCAATAAACTTTTAGTTAATTGGTTATAAATGACTTGTTAAATGACAGTTAACCGTTTGTTAAGGATTTATAACTGTGCTTTATAGATAGCCGATAGATAATTTTCAAGCTAGTAGTGAATTACTTTAGCCTGGTCCAACCAGACCATCGTACCTCATTACATTTGTACAGAAGGTCTGGAAGTGCTGTAATTGGCAAACGTTCACTCACTTGGAGGCGGGTGTCTGTTGAAGTTTAAAACTATTGGATCTGCCCAGTGCCACTCTGGATTAGCCAACCAATCGCATCACGTTTGGTCGTCACGTGTGTCATGAGCCGGCTTTTGACGGTGCGTTCCAGTTAGACAGGGAACTCGGAAATTTCCGACTTCACTACATATTGTAGTCTATGGATCTACCGGTACCTGGCAACAGTAACTTGTTAGAGCCTAACGTTTAGTTATTTGGACGAGAAAGGTTTTAGGCGTCCATACTTTCGCGAGCAGATGCACTGGAACACAGACAGGTCGGAACTCGGAACTACCAAGTCGGAAATCTCCTTCTTCCGAGTATAAAGGAACGCAGCGTTCAACTGAAACTGGAGCGCGACTTCGACGTCATCGTTCTCAACCACTCGCTCTGTTCGCTGATTGGACAGCTGTAGATTCTCCGGAGAATCTGGGAAATGCGCTGTACACCCAGACTGACTAGGGGAGAACGGGGTAATTTGTCACATGGGTTGGATGTCACATTCGTTATATCTCGCCACCAGAGCGCGCTAGCTCTGAAATGTTGATATAAAAAAGGTCCAGAATTGGGATCAGAGGTCACATACATAGACTTCCTTGGAGGAAGACAGCTGCATTTCAGGTGAGAGGATGTTTTGTGTTTTTCATGTCAAATTCAAAATATTTTGCTTCTCAGTATTTTTCTTCGAGGCTTTTACACAATGGGTTTATAACAAAACACTTGTTACCCTCAGAAAGTGTGAAGGGTAAGCTATAGTTTAGATTGTTGTTAGCAAGCTAATTAGTTGTCAGATGGTTGTTGGCCTTGATGCTAGCAAGAAATTCAGGTTGGGGTTGGTCGTCAAATTTTTTTGGGGGTTGGTTGTCACATGTTATCTCAAGGCTGCAGCCAGGAAAGGAACCCAATAACGAAAGAAATTGTCAAGCTGTATCCTCACTGACACCCCAGAGAAGGAAAGAATAGAGCAGGAAAAGGCAGCTAGCAAGCAAAAGAAAAAAGGGCAACAAAATCAAAACAACCCAGTGCATCCCAAACTAGACCAGCTGCCAAGGCTACAGTAAGTTATGTAGGCCTATTTGTCAACTTGACAATGCAATTAAACTTTCAAATTTGGTTCTGCCTCATTGCCTTCTTTTTAAGATTTTTCCCATTAAGATAACATTGTGACAAACAACCCCATAGTGTGTGACAACCGACCCCTTGATGGGGTTGGTTGTCACAATGTGTCAGAGTGTCTTTGATGGTAAATTACTTCTTCATTACAATAAGTTGGAAAAAAAGAGAGACACACATTTCAAGCCAACACCTTAAGCTTCAATGTAATGTAGGAATGGCTATTGACAGATGTTTTGGTGATGAGCAATTCTCACTAGAGTAAAAAGTGTGCCTACTTACCCCGTTCTCCCCTACTGAAGGGAAAATGAAATTTGTCCGGAGGTAGGCGGGCGGGCGGAGCCAGGCTAGAATTACTTACTAATGACGTATTAAGTATCAGTTAATAGTTTATGTGTTATCGGGACGTTATTCTAAAGTTGCAACTATTCCTCATTTATTAATTGTTTGTAAATGAGGAATAGTTGCAACTTTAGAATAACGTCCCAATAACATATATAAACTATTAAGGGTGTATTCACACTGGGAAAGTCCGCTAGTTTATTTGCTTTGGTCCAGACCAAATAGAGTTTTGATTTTTTTTGTTTGGTGTGGTCCACTTTCATATTGCCCCTTTTGCAAGTGAACCAGCATTACGAAGCAAAACCACACGTGATCTGAGGTTATTCATTCATTGGACAGACATTCTGGGGTGGAGAGAAGCAGGAAGCACAAAGTTAAAACTGCGAAATATATATCATTGATATAATATGGGGTTAAAAATAATAAAATGGCCTACATCTAACCTATAAATAAAGAGGAAAAACATCAAATTATTGTTGTTTCATATGGTTATAATATGTAGCCCTATGTCAATGCCACGTTATGTGGCTTGTAGCCTACAATGTGAAACATAATTTTTACTGTATTGTTGGTGCTGGACGCGCGTCACACGAGAAGAATAGGCTCAAGCTGACACTCAGCTGATTAAGCTGTGTATCAGCTGGGTCGGCGCAGTTCAGCTCCAAACTGACACGGGGATAGTATTGACGGTCCCGTACATGGGAAGCAAAATAAAAACACACTTCTTGCGCAGCGTGAACCTGTTGGCACTGTGCGGGAGACGCTCCCCTCTCCTTCATCTGATCGCTGAACACATTCAGCATTTTTACGCGTCCTCTCGATCAAATGTAATATATTGTTCTGGGCTCCCGGTCAAACCACAACTTATCGTCCTAACAATGGCGACAACAACACTTTCCCATAATGTGAAGCTGACGGCTATTTATTAAAAAAGAAAATAAAGAAAAGGCACAGTGCCTCCTGCATTTGGGTCGGATCGAGTCCGGACAAATTCACACCACAAACGAACTGCAGCAGAGTGCGTTTTGAAGCGCATCGAGACTACCTCTTCAGCTGGGTCTCGGAGCGCTTGTTTGGTCCGCCCCCGAGTGCGATTGCTGTATTCACACCTGTCTGAAAGATGCGCACCGAAGGCAGAAGTGCATCTGAGTTCGTTTCAACCGAACTAAACCCTGCTTGTGTGAATACACCCTTACTAATACTTAAAGTGTAACTGAACCCTTTTACTTATTTTTTTAGATAGAAGCTGAATTAAATCACTATGTTGTTAAGGAACACATATATGCTGGTGTTAATATTGAAAACAATTGCAATATGTTAGATATCGGCAATTTAAGACATTGTTTGTATTGTAAATTATTTTAGAACTTTACTAAGATTTGAAAATAACTTTTTCCATCGGGTTCGAAAAATGACGTACATTGTGTCTTAATGTACGTCATCACGTCGCCGCAAAGCCGGTCACGTCTGATAGACTACACTTCACTGCTGCCCCGCTGAGAAGTCGCGCTCTTTCCCAAAATAGTCGGAGGTGTGTGTTGCTGTCCGTTATCTTCAGATAGATTTAGGCCTATATAATATGAACATTAGTGTTTATATAAGAAATAATAATTATGACGTTGTAGAATAATATTTCATCAATACTATGATAAAATGACTATAGGCCTACGTAGTGAGGGAAGTAAGTTTACTACTGATAGGAGGCGGGCCCCTAGACGTTCCTTGGCTGGGTGTTCATGGAAAGTGGTTTTGAAACAAGTATGATGTGCTTGGTTGTATACAGAGGCCGTTACCTTTTGCACTTCCCGACAACATATATTCTCAATAGGGGACAGACACACGCACTTCCCGCACGAACACCTATGTCGGGACAGAAATGAATTAGGGTTTCGCTCTTGATTTTTGCTCAACACGTATGTGCTACATAGAAGTACAGCTCACTAACGCTAGCTACGTTACCATTCAGAGACGGCGCCCATTCTGTCCTGAACCATTACCTCCATATCGGATGCCAGTAGTAGGCTACTAATACTGGGGCTGGAGGAGCCATCGGTTCGAATTGATAGGGCTCCGGACCACCCTCAGCTAAATACAATTCCCCCTGAGGGGATTCAGGAGGGGAAAAGTCCTCCACCTCATACGTGCTGCCGGTTGATTCTGATTCTGATTCACTTTCCATTTTGATTTTGCTAACTAGCTTCACAGACGCCGCGCGCACCCCCCTTCCCTCCTCCCCTCCCGAATGTCTAGTCTCGCAAAGCCAGACCAAACTACAGCACGTAGTAGGCTATGCCGAATGTCAGACCGTGACGTCCGGAATGTTTTAAAAACAAAGGTTCTCAAACGGAATTTTAGAATCCATGGTCTGAAAGCATTTTTCAAAATCGTGCAGTAGCTCAAACAGGGGGTTCAGTTACCCTTTAACTAATATATTAACTCACACTTATATATTTGTCCGGAAGTAGGCGGGCGGGCGGAGCCAGGCTAGAATTACTTACTAATGACGTATTAAGTATCAGTTAATAGTTTATATGTGTTATCGGGACGTTATTCTAAAGTTGCAACTATTCCTCATTTACAAACAATTAATAAATGAGGAATAGTTGCAACTTTAGAATAACGTCCCGATAACACATATAAACTATTAACTGATACTTAATACGTCATTAGTAAGTAATTCTAGCCTGGCTCCGCCCGCCCGCCTACTTCCGGACAAATTTAATTTTCCCTTCAGTAGTCAGTCTGGGTGTACAGCGCATTTCCCAGATTCTCCGGAGAATCTACAGCCGTCCAATCAGCGAACAGAGCGAGTGGTTGAGAACGATGACGTCGAAGTCGCGCTCCAGTTTCAGTTGAACGCTGCGTTCCTTTATACTCGGAAGAAGGAGGTTTCCGACTTGGTAGTTCCGAGTTCCGACCTGTCGGTGTTCCAGTGCATCTGCTCGCGAAAGTATGGACGCCTAAAACCTTTCTCGTCCAAATAACTAAACGTTAGGCTCTAACAAGTTACTGTTGCCAGGTACCGGTAGATCCATAGACTACAATATGTAGTGAAGTCGGAAATTTCCGAGTTCCCTGTCTAACTGGAACGCACCGTCAAAAGCCGGCTCATGACACACGTGACGACCAAACGTGATGCGATTGGTTGGCTAATCCAGAGTGGCACTGGGCAGATCCAATAGTTTTAAACTTCAACAGACACCCGCCTCCAAGTGAGTGAACGTTTGCCAATTACAGCACTTCCAGACCTTCTGTACAAATGTAATGAGGTACGATGGTCTGGTTGGACCAGGCTAAAGTAATTCACTACTAGCTTGAAAATTATCTATCGGCTATCTATAAAGCACAGTTATAAATCCTTAACAAACTGCTAACAAACACTTAACAAGTCATTAATAAATCATAAATTAACAGTTTACTAATGATCTATTAATGAGTTACAACGGATAGTTATTCTAAAGTGTTACCAATATTGTTTTCTAATAAAATGTGTTTTGACTGTGTGCAAGAATTCAAACTTTGCTTCGACGTGATTTCAGTTCCCTGCTTGCCTGTCTGACAAGGCTGCTTTTGACTAAACTTAGTTTGTATGCACCGTAAAACACTGCTCATGGTTTCACCTGGGAAAAGTGCAAGTGCAGTTCTGAATCTTAAAGGTGAAGCGATTTATTTATGTTAATATAAGTGTTAAATCGCTCTGTATTCATACAGTGAACACTTATATAGTGTGCACGTTATATAGTGTGCACGTTTCATAAAGCCGATCTCTCAGTCACTCGCTCTGCATGTGATCGGCAAATAAACCTTTCGGGGATCCCACTAGTGATAACCAATCAGAAGAGAGAACGCAACAAACCGGCACCCGTCTCACTGCCGGTGCACGTACAGAGCGACAGATGGGTGAATGTGTGTGCGCCTAGAATGGCGGAGCAGGTAAAAATCCTTCCCAATGTCTGTTTTGATGGTTTTTATCATGTTTTATCACACTTATGGGTCTGAGATGATGCTAGATAACTTGCTGCTTGAAGACCGCAGTGCATTAATATGGTGACGTGGGGACGAGGGAGGGGACTGCTAACTGCAGTCACTGACAGGAAGTTAGCTAAAAGAACCATTCCGCTTACAGCACATTTAAAGAACTTTGTTCAATTTACAAAGAAGACTTTTACTGCTCTGAAAAGGGGTAAAAAAAAGCCCAGTACGTCAATGTGATAGGTTAAATGTCAAAGTACGAGGAGAAAAGCAAAAGAGGGTGTCCTTAAAGTTTGAACTCTTGTTATTACCCATGAGCGGACGCCAAAGGGCATCCAGCCAGAACACTGTCAAAAACAAAACAGGTCAATGCCGTTAACTTTGACATCTCTCAAAGAATTAGACATGCTGGGTCCAATCTAAAGGTTATACACTTTAAACACTGCATGCAGCAGAACCTCTTGCTAAAAAGGAAAAAAAAACAAAGCCTCATCACAACAATAGCCCTTTCCAATTAAATTAATTCAATGTAGTTCAACAATATAACGCAAGTTCTTACTCCTCCTCACCAAACCCTCAATTTTATTACAGTTCATTTGTCACCACACATTCAACTTCAGCATGCCCTTTAGGTAAACAAGAAGTCCACGTCCGTGAGACAGCACTGACAAATGAAAGTACAAATTACTTAATAAATTGCCGGGTCCCTTGCTACAGATTTTTTTTGTCGACTTACTAAATGCATCTTGCCTACTCTGTTCTGATCCTAAACAATATATCCTCCTGTCTCTGTGGAATTTCACCACCATTATTCATTTACAATCACCCTTAGACGTTTCCCTTTTTTTTTTTTTTTTAAACATCTATCTGTGAGCAAACCAGAGAGTCAAAGTCAGCATATGGGCTGGATATCAAAAAAAGGCAAATTATCAGCTGCCATCATCTCTCCTAGGGCATTATAAATATGGCATTTATCACAGCGAAGCGATCCACACAAAACCTCACTTTAATACATTCTCAGTTGACAGCAGGCAACATGATAAATGTCTCCTCGGACCATTTTAGACGAGGTAGCGAACAACTTAGAGACGCAGGCAAAGCAACAACTAGAAATGAATAATTCATATGGTGACAAAACGGTGCGGCAATTACCCAGCGCGTTTACTGCACAGTTGTATTCCGTCATGCTTGCAGTTAAAAAATGTGGGCATGAATGAGGAGATGGATGTGAGATCAAAGCTAGTTTTTTTGCAAGACGGCGGTGTCGCAGCGTCATGGTTTTTCAGTTCTCACATACTGTATTTATAGCTTTTTTGCTGCACACTGCAGTGCTTTGCAGTGAAGCCAATGAATTTCACTTTCACAGGGAAGCGTTGTGGGCATTTTTACCGTGGTGTTTGGTCCTCATAACAAAATAACTAAATGGGTTATTCGATCAGGCCACATTGTTGGTTACATTACCTGCCAACATGATTCATATGGGTGTTTTATGATCCACCACCTCTGTTTTTAAGGTGTTGGTTATGTTTAGGCAACCGCAACTGTTGGTCAGTTTAGGGAAATATTGTTTTTTATGGTTAAACACGACAGCAATGCTTGTGGCTTTGTTAGTGAATACATAAATACAGTGAAACGTTGAGCTAAGTGATACACCTACTGTCCACTTAGATCTCTTCTTTGATTAGTGTTGCTGCCTTGAATGACAAGTTCAGGCCATTTCCAAATTGCATGCATCTAAGGCGATTTTAAAACCTGCCGTGTTCGGTTCGATTGAATCAAACTCAGGTTTTATTTTCACCTTTGCTGCGGGTGTGTTGAGAACACAGTATTTGCACTCGGGTGAGCACCAACAGCTGTCCAAAAAAGCGTACTGAGAGTTAAAGGGAGTGATTTTGGTCCGCTTTTCAAACTAACTGAAAGTGGTCAATGGGGAAAATAAGTTAGGCTAAAATATGGCTTTACACTAAATGTAAGGATTTC
This sequence comes from Ammodytes dubius, assembly GCA_026122265.1. NCBI lineage: Eukaryota > Metazoa > Chordata > Actinopteri > Uranoscopiformes > Ammodytidae > Ammodytes > Ammodytes dubius. The sequence continues at coordinate 8,886 of JAOPFK010000091.1, read as the reverse complement.
TAAAATCCTAAGACATGAATTTGATAAGTATAAGAGGATCGACATATCTCACATTGTGGGGATGGGCACATTACTCAAATGTGGATATTCAGTAGCCCAGGTGCAGTGTACATTTTCCCTAGCTTTTAGGCTTCATGTATAATCCATACCTGCAATTACAACCCTGTCTCATCAAAATTACGTTCCCAGAGGACTATTCGGCATTCTCAATTACGTTTGACCAAAAACATATTTTGTCCGTGATTACGTTTTTATGAACATATTCGGCATTCTTAATTACGTTTGACTGAAAAACGTATTTTGTCCGAAATTACGTTTTTATGAACATATCGCAAACAAGTTCGTTCTCAGCCTAGAGCTGTTCAGGATGCTCAATTACGTTTGGCTACAAAACGTATTGATTACGTTTTAATAAACATATTGCATACATTCGTTCTCAGCCTATTTTTTGCCATTTATTTACCTCTAGGCTTATGTTTGGTTAAAGTGTGCGTTGTCTGGGCGGCTGCCTGAACTACAGCGCTGCAGGAAATTAATATGTTCCATAGATAGACCCCTTATCAGTCTACGTCACACAGCGTCACTCCCCGCTCTACTGCGCATGTCAATTGCAGAAAGAGACAAGAGCGACACGAGCCACAATCATGTTTTGTTGTGCTGTTGGATGCACAAACCGTTTATTTTTTGTTTGAATGGTGATAAAGCTAGTAAATGCCCAAATGCACCGCTGTAGGCTATAATTACATAGGCTAAATGAGTTGTGAAATGTTTACAATAAGGACAGTGACCGGAGACGAGGCTATAGCAATGGAGGCTTATTTACAATGACCCAGACGTTATACATCTCCGTCCTCTTCCCTTGTGTTTGACTCTATGGTTTGACTAGGCAGTAGGGGTTTGCACGTGTACACGTGTAGCCGGTAAGTAGGCTAAATCATACCATTTAGGAAAAATCAATAAACGAAAACCGAGTGGGGTCGACATGTGCTAGCCTACGGTAGGCTACTAAAGCAGATAACACAACACATTATTGTGTTTGGTTATAATATTTATTCATTGAACTATTTAACTGCTCCACCATAAGTTTCACTTTCCTTTTCATCCCCGTCTCAAACAGCTGGTCTGATAAGCTGGTCGGCTCGTGAGCCCAACGGCCCCGAAAGCAGGAGTCAGTCTAAAAACAGATGATCACTATAGGCTAGTTATGATCACTTTTAAATCAAAAAGCAAAATTATGAAATAAAGGCATCTCTGCCTCTCTCTGTCTATCTGTCTGCCGGTCTTTACTGTCACTCTCCAACAGCAGTCCGGCCACTGAAGTCGTCGGGGCCATTTCTTCTCATCATTTATCCACTCAACTGCCGGCAACGTGTATGGGTCATTAAGACGTTTCCTGTTCAATAGTGTTAATGTTTCCGCATAACCAATGTTATCACTCGCTGATAAACTGTTTTTAGTAAGCTGACAACATCGCTATTTAACACCATGGACCTATAAAGAAACACCGCAACTGCAATACAACCAAACGGGTAACCATGGCAACCAGCCAAACAATTTTTCTTTCTGCATCTTTGCAGCGCGTGCATCCGCCGTGTTGATAAACAGAAAAGGGGTCTATATGTTCACATGTTTCTTCATTCATTCATTCAAACAAACTGGTGAAGGCAATCGACGTTCCGACATGGCCACGCCCCCCTTTGCGTGGAAAACAAAGCGATTTTGACTATAATGCAAAATTGCGGTCCAAAACAGCACAAAAAGAAAACGATCAGAGGTAAATAAGTTACAATTTGACCGACAGACACAATGTTAATGTTATGATACGATGCTGGACCCAAGAGCAGACAGAGACGAAGTAGGTTTTATATAAAAAGGTTTATTTATATATGGTGTGGGGAAGCAGGTAGTGGGTGAGGGAGCCAGGGGGAACCAAAAGCCGGGAAGCTGGAGAGAGTGATCCGGATACTGCAGGCAGAGGAAAAACAAAAAGTTAGGTTGTGGTCAACAGCTACAGGCAACAGGAAGCAAGAGGCGAGTAAGCGAGAGCGAGGGAACAGTAAACTGGAGCCAGGTACGTAATAGTTACCACGGTAGCGCAAAGGACGATCTGGCGCCAACAGCAAGGAATCCACGGGTTATGAAGGGGAGTTGATTGGAGGTGAAGTCCAGGTGAGCGTGATTGCAGATGAGGATCAGGTGCGACGTGAGACAGACAGGGGGAGTGGCAGATACAGACGAGGAAAACACCGCGGGCTGCTGTGACCACAACAGTACCCTCCCCTCAATGGACGCCTCCAGGCGGCCTAGGCTTCTCTGGATGAGCCAGATGGAAATCCCGGATGAGGGAGGGGTCGAGAATGAGACCCCGCGAAACCCAGCTCCTTTCCTCAGGACCGTAACCCTCCCAATCCACGAGGTACTGATGCCCTCTGCCCCGACGCCGAATGTCCATCAACCGCCGGACGGTGTAAGCTGGGTGGTTGTCAATCACCCGGGGAGGAGGGGGGGCAACGGCCGGGGGGGAGAGAGGGCTGGTGGAGACTGGCTTTAAACGAGAGACATGGAAAGTTGGGTGGACGTGCATGGCTGAGGGCAGCTTGAGTGTGACCGCAGAGGGGTTGATGACAGAGACAATAGGGAAGGGCCCCACAAAACGAGGGGTTAACTTCTTAGAGCCAGTCTGTAAGGGCAGGTCTTTGGAGGACAACCACACCTGCTGACCCACCCGATAGGCAGGAGCGGGAGCCCGGTGGCGATCCGCCGTGCGCCGGTTCTGTTCAGCGGAGCGCAGCAGAGCGGTGCGCGCGCCCTTCCACACCCTGCGGCAGCGGCGGAGATGGTGCTGTACTGAGGGAACGGAGATGTCGTCCTCCTGAGCAGGAAACAAGGGTGGTTGGTACCCCAGGGAACACTCAAACGGGGACATGCCGGTGGCTGCACAGGACATGGAGTTGTGGGCATACTCGATCCAAGAGAGATGGTCGCTCCAGGCAGAGGGGTTGCGGGCAGCCACACAACGCAGCGCGGTTCCAAGGTCCTGATTCGCTCTCTCCGCCTGCCCATTAGTCTGCGGCTGGTACCCTGATGACAGGCTGACAGAGGCCCCCAGCGCACGGCAGAAGGCTTTCCACACCTGGGAGATGAATTGGGGTCCGCGGTCGGAGACGAGGTCCGCGGGAATCCCGTGGAGGCGGAACACATGCTGCACGAGCAGCTGGGCAGTCTCGGTGGCAGAGGGGAGCTTTGGGAGGGCAATGAAATGAACAGCCTTAGAGAACCTATCCACCACTGTGAGGATGACTGTATGGCCATTAGAGGGGGGAAGACCAGTGACGAAATCCAGGCCAATGTGAGACCAGGGCCGACCAGGAACAGGAAGCGGGCGAAGCAGGCCAGCAGGGGGTTGATGGGAGGACTTTGCCCGAGCACACACCGTGCAGGCCAGCACGAAAGCCCGGGTGTCAGCGTCCATCGCTGGCCACCAAAAGTACCTCTTGAGGAGTGACAGGGTGCGACCCACGCCAGGGTGACAGGCAAAACGCGATGTGTGACCCCACACCAGAACCTGGGAGCGCACCGAACTGGGGACAAAGAGGCGGTTAGGAGGGCCGTTGCCCGGGTCTGGTTCAGTGTTTTGGGCCTCCCGGATGAGGGACTCTATCTCCCAGGTAACAGCAGCCACCCTGAGACAGGAAGGAGAGAGGATGGTGTCAGGGGGACCCGGTGTGTCCACAGTGCCAAACTGGCGGGAGAGGGCGTCTGGTTTGACGTTACGGGAACCGGGCCGGTAGGTGAGGGAGAAATTGAAACGCCCAAAAAATAGGGCCCACCGGGCTTGGCGGGAATTCAATCGCTTGGCTGTCTGGATGTAAGACAAATTCTTGTGGTCAGTCCATACCACGAACGGCTGTTCTGACCCCTCAAGCCAGTGCCGCCATTCCTCCAAGGCCAGTTTCACCGCCAGCAGCTCTCTGTTACCCACATCATAATTCCGCTCAGCAGGAACCAGCCGGCGAGAGAAAAAAGCGCAGGGGTGAATCTTCTCATCAGAGGCCGAGCGCTGGGACAGGACCGCCCCCACCCCAGTGTCAGATGCATCAACCTCCACAATGAACTGCCTGGAGGGATCCGGTTGGATGAGAATAGGAGCAGACGAAAAAAGCTCCTTAAGCCTAGAGAAGGCAGCCTCCGCTTCAGGCGTCCAGGCAAAAGGGCGGGCAGGGGAGGTGAGATGAGTGAGAGGGGCTGCCACCCTGCTGTAGTCACGGATGAACCTTCGGTAAAAATTGGCAAACCCCAGAAACTGCTGCAGTTTCTTGCGGGAATCGGGGATGGGCCAGTCAGTCACTGCACTGACCTTCTCGGGGCAGGTCCTCACTTGCCCGCTCTCAATGATGAACCCCAGGAAGGAAACAGAGGCGACACTGAACTCACACTTCTCGGCCTTCACATATAGCTTGTTCTCCAACAGCCGTTGAAGAACTTGTCGGACATGCTGGACGTGTTCCTTCTGATTGCGGGAAAAAATCAGGATGTCGTCTAGATAGACAAAAACTGAGCGGTTGAGAAAGTCCCGGAGGACGTCGTTAACCAGGTTCTGGAACACAGCAGGGGCATTGGTTAGGCCGAAAGGCATGACGAGATACTCAAAATGGCCGAGGGGGGTGTTAAAGGCCGTCTTCCACTCATCGCCTTCACGGATGCGCACCAGATGATAGGCATTACGTAGGTCCAATTTGGAGAAGACTGTGGCGCCCTGCAGTGGCTCGAATGCGGAACTGATGAGGGGCAACGCATACTTGTTCTTCACTGTAATGTTATTAAGACCCTGAAATCAATGCATGGGCGAAGTGACTTGTCCTTTTTGGCCACAAAAAAGAAACCTGCACCAACAGGAGAAGAGGAGGGTCTCATGAGACCAGCCGAAAGAGAATCTTTAATGTACTTCTCCATGGCCTCCCTCTCAGGACGGGACAAGTTGAAAAGGCGACTACTGGGCAAAGGGGCGCCGGGGAGGAGATCAATGGCACAGTCATAGGGGCGATGAGGAGGCAGGGTGAGCGCACGACACTTACTAAATACCTCTCCCAGGTCATGATAAATTTGGGGAACCAAGGAGAGGTCGGGAGGTTCCTTGGGCAAGGGAACATCTCCCACTGCCGGAGACAGGGCAGACTGTAAGCAGGTGGAATGACAAAACGTACTCCAACTCACCACCTTGCCAGAAGACCAGTCAAATTGGGGATTGTGAAGCTTGAGCCAGGGGTACCCCAGCACCAGGGGAGTGAGGGGAGACAGGATGACATGAAACTGCAGTATCTCGTGGTGATTACCAGAAACAATTAACTCAAGGGGCTTAGTACGGTGGGTAATAAGGGCCAGGTGACGGCCGTCTAAGGCGTTAGCATTTAAGGGAGAGGGTAATTGTTCCAATTTAATGCCAACCTGAGACGCGAAGCCCGCATCAATGAAGTTCTCATCCGCTCCAGAATCCACCAGAGCTGACACAGGAAAGGAATGCCCGAGGGACAGGAGAGTGGCATCCAGCAGTGAGCGAGAACAGTGAGAATCGGGGACGGAGGGGGCGTGGCTCAGCAGGGCCCCGAGCCTCACTGCCGAGCCCTGTCTTTTGGCAGTGACGGACAGGTGGAGATGAGATGCCCGGGCAGCGCACAGTACAGACACACTCCGGTCTTAATCCGATGAAGCCGCTCTGCCTGGGTGAGACGTGTGCGGCCCAGCTGCATGGGCTCCTCTTCAGTGGCACCATGCGTCACGGGGGCAGAGAGGGTAGGCTTAGGAAAGAGTGGGGAACAGGAAGCAGCGAAACCCGGAGGCACGGAGCTGCCCGCCTTCTCCCTACGCCGCTCGCGTAGGCGATTATCCAGCCGGATAGAGAGGGAAATGATTTCATCGAGAGTGTCAGCTTCCTCCCTAGTAGCCAGCTCATCCTTGATTGTCTCACTGAGACCGGAAAGAAAAAGCCCACGTAGTGACTTGTCGTTCCAGCCTGACCTGGCTGCATAGGTCCTGAACTCAACAGAGAACTCAGCTACACTGCGGGAGCCCTGACGTAAGGAAATAAGCCGCTTGGCGGCGTCCCCTCCCTCTACTGGATGGTCAAACACTTTCCTCATCTCTGCTACAAAAAGGTCAAACTTGTCATTAGCTGGGGAATCACTGTCCCATAATGCTGAAGCCCACGCTAGTGCATTACCCTTAAGTGACCCCATAACGTAAGCGATCTTAGCCTTTTCTGTGGGATAGGTGAGAGGCTGCTGACTGAACACTAAAAAACACTGAATCAAAAAGTCTCTGCACGTACCCATGTCCCCAGCATAGCGCTCTGGCGCAGGAATAAATGGCTCACGAGCTCGTGGCAGGTGTAACGGGGAAGTGAGAGCAGGCGGGGGTGCCGCTGGTGGTGGAGGCGCTGTGGTGGGAGGTACCAGCAAGTCCAATTGGTCACCCATCTGTGTGACTCGGGTAGCGAGATTCTTAAAAGCCTCCATAGCGTCCCGGAGAGCTTGTCTGTGCTCCGCCACCTGAGTGCCTTGGGCGGCGAGAGCTCCACGAATGTTTCCGATGTCCGCTGGGTCCATTTTGGCCAGATCGTTCTGTTATGATACGATGCTGGACCCAAGAGCAGACAGAGACGAAGTAGGTTTTATATAAAAAGGTTTATTTATATATGGTGTGGGGAAGCAGGTAGTGGGTGAGGGAGCCAGGGGGAGACCAAAAGCCGGGAAGCTGGAGAGAGTGATCCGGATACTGCAGGCAGAGGAAAAACAAAAAGTTAGGTTGTGGTCAACAGCTACAGGCAACAGGAAGCAAGAGGCGAGTAAGCGAGAGCGAGGGAACAGTAAACTGGAGCCAGGTACGTAATAGTTACCACGGTAGCGCAAAGGACGATCTGGCGCCAACAGCAAGGAATCCACGGGTTATGAAGGGGAGTTGATTGGAGGTGAAGTCCAGGTGAGCGTGATTGCAGATGAGGATCAGGTGCGACGTGAGACAGACAGGGGGAGTGGCAGATACAGACGAGGAAAACACCGCGGGCTGCTGTGACCACAACAGTTAAGATCCTTTACAACAACTCTGCCAGCTAGATAACGTTAAACTAGACTACGGAACTACATAGGGCTGCAGGGCGCACGCCCCTCTACAAACCAATCAATATCGAGGAATGAGAAAACGAGCCTATCGGCAGCCCTGAAAGATTATAAGATTTCTAGCGAGACCTATGTACTTTATTTTCATAATCTTGATATTGTGAATTCATATGATCTGTCTGAAGTCTGATAGGCTAATTCTCAAGAAATGTTCGGTACACAAATAGGCTACGTGCCAAGCTGTTCATCAACTGGACAAAATCAAAGATAGCACACACACACACACAGCTGACAAGAGCGCTCCCTCCCTCCGCCGAGTTTTTTTCCCAGAGCAAATTTTTGTTGTCAAGGGTTATCATGGTGACACAAATACGTCACACTTCAGCTAGTAAGTTCATAAACATATGTTTTGAAAACATATCTAGCGAGAAATACATCAGAATATCATTAGGCTATATTCGGTCATTGGAAGTATCTGATCTCTAGCCTATTTGGTTAGTTTGCTGACGTATTTACCACCGTTGCTATGTAATCCTACATTTCCCATCATCCTTTAGGGCTGGGTGGACCCGTTCGACTCCTGTCTGCCAATTCAGGGCGCATTCCATTTACAACTCAGGGCCTCCGCCGTAAAACCCAGGCCCCCAGGATGCTGCCTTCTCCGAGCAGCCAGCATGGACTAGTGGCCAACCCATTAGTACTGCATGCTGTGAATGGGAGCTCATTTTCATGAAAGCCCTTTAGGCAGATGTTCCCGTCCACACCAATACAAGCGGCGAACAAGATTGTGTCGCCGCAAAACATTTCTGGATATCAATCATAGGCTCAAACTTATCTTTAGACCATATACTATTAAAACTGAAGTTTTTTCATTTCAAAACGCCACATCAAGCGTTTTATTAGCCCAACGGCTTTCAGTTTGTTTTCGAGGGAGGAGGAGCATGGTGCCAGGGCTCTCATGAAAGCAATATGGCAGCTTCCTTGTTGCTTCTCTGCACCAATGAGAAGCTTTCATAGGAATGAATGGGCGCCATTTTTCAATACGGTGTCCATTTCTTTATATGTCCATGGTAAAACCACAAGTCAGACACGTTCACACTACTGACACTTCCGTTCTGCCCCTTCATAATAAAAGCACTCAACAGGAAGTAGGTTACATTATTCCCCTCCTCCGAAACGTCCCCGTTTCCACACAGAAACATCATAAGGGCCCTTAGGAATAATGGAACCATTTACAGAAACATGCTGCACTACCAAAAAATGAATAAAATAACTTAAATTGAACACATTCTGTATAGGCCTATACCCTAAACCTTAAAGCATGTATCATTGTAGCCTACCCACTATTCTAGGGACACTATTTCTGTAAGAAAAATGTGTTTTATAGCCTTTGTGGTTGTATAATTTAAAGCTCCTGATCAAATACGTGCCGGATTATACATGAAATTATAAAACAATTAAATATACAGTTTAAAATGTCGCTGAATAGGCTTCTTGAACTTACTAAAGCAGTACTCTACAATGCGTGTGTGTGCGTGTGTACGTGTGGCGCGCGTGTGTGTGTTGTGTGTGTGTGTGTCACATCTTGTAGCCTATCCTGACAGGGATTTGGTTGTTTTCTTTTAGTTAATGATATCAAATGTTGCTATAAATTGTGCATAGCCTACGCATAATATAAAACTAGGTGCATATTGAATGTGAATCCTGCAACTGAAAGTATTTGGAAGGAGTAGGCCAGTTACTCAAATGGGAGTAGTTTAAAGATTGCTTTATT
>JAOPFK010000090.1:0-95864 GCA_026122265.1 Ammodytes dubius | reverse complement strand
CGCCCATCTCCTCCGCGGTAAACGACGGTGCCCGCTTGTTTCTTTTGCTGCCGCTTTCTTCCACTCTTGCATGTGTGTGCCTATCCACGGGGTATATATGCGCTAATGGGCTTGATTACTACTTGGATACACTTTTTGTCCCCCCCCCCCCGCACCCACACACCCCCACACACACACGATACATGCGTAGCCTAATTCCACCTGTGTGGGGGTGACCACGGGGCGCTGTGTGTGACTTATGCGCTGATAAAGAGGTGGGTGATCGATTCGCCTGGCATCGATTTATTCAGTTTCAGCACGACCGCGGTGGACAGCTCCCACCAAAGTACTTCTTTCGCTTCGTCTTACGCGTTCTCCAAAGAAGGCACTTAAGAAGCCATCTGGGAAACACCCGTATCTTAACGCTCCTTCTTTGGCGAACCCTTCTTTCGACCCTTCTTTGGCCCCAAAGAACGATCGCATCTGGGAAACGCGGCCAATGTCAGTATCAGGAGAGTAGAGTAGTGTGATGGAGAGAAGAGAAGAGGAGGAGGACAGATTAGAAGAAATCATTGGTCTGTGTGTCTTTTTTCCTGCCTCCTCCTGTAATGACATGTCAGCAGTAGCCTAAGTAGCGATGCTCTCCACACTGTAAGTACAGCAACTCTAAGAGGAAACTGGGATGTTCGGTGACAGAGTGGGTGTAGTAAGAAAACACTGTCAGGATTCAGGGTCGGTGCTGGAAACAGAAGTGACCTGCTGTTTAGTTAATGTGTTGTTGCATTTATGTGCTCAAGTTATACCAAGACACACACACAGCTTACAGTATACCTTCACCTCTCACTTTAAAATTATATAACGGAGGGAATTAAAATGTTGCTCATTTGGTTAATGAATGGATTTTGGCTGGACAATGAGTTTTGGGTTTGTGTTTTATTATAAAAGAACATAATGTTCTTTATTTTTACAATATTTTCAATAAGTCCTAAATAGTTTCCAATCAACATCAAACACGTTCCAATCAACCAATCCAGCCACATAGGCTACTGCACTGTGACTCAGTGTGGTGAACAGATGTTTTGTTTTGACCTGGTTGTTTGAGATGTGTGGTGTTAGGTGTGTCACGATTCTCCAAATCCTTGATTTTGATTTTGATTTTTTTCGATGTTAAGATCACAATTTGATTTAGGCTAATTGATTGATTCCACTCCATTGAGTGACCAAATAAATACGGTCTGTAATCAAACAATACCTGCATGAATGTAGCCTACCTATTCTCATTAATATTAAGGTGAAGAGCTGATTACATACATGTTGAGTCACACTGATGCTGTTCTCTATGCCTCAGTCGAGCAGAGAGGAGTGTACATTTTCATGTATTTATCATAGGCTTACTCACAGTGTTAATTTGGTATGGTATTTAGTTTGTTTTATCTATGTGTTTTTAATGTGTTTCTCTTATTTTTAAAGGGCTATGGCTACACACAGTTTATTATTAACCCTCTGGCTCCAGGAGGGATTCCCCATCATTCAGATGCATACAGACACTGCCTGTGTAAAGTTATGCTTTCTTTGGCGTCCACTTTTATGTCGGATAATTTTTTTTTTCCAACTTTCTGAGACAGACAGCAGCGTTCGCAGCTATCACCACATGCTGATGCCTAGCCCCCTTTCACACTCAAACTGTGCCACCAAACTGTTTTGTCCCTTTTAGCCACCTCCCCACTTTGGTGTGACCGCAGTGATTTTACACCGTAGAGCCTATTTTTCCATTTCCCTTTGAGTTGGCTTTTGCCACGATCGCCATCCTGCAGTCAGAAAATTAATATTAATCTTGGGCATTCAATGACTATTGATGGATAATTGTGGGTGTTACTGTGCCACATTTTGAGTTGATTATGATTTAAAAAAGGATATAGCGTAGGACGTGAGTTCGAACAGTTTTATGAATCCGAATATTTTTGTTCGCAGCATTTCCTCTGTTTCTTCTTTTCGTTTGCCAGCTATCCACGTGAATCCTACACAGTTTTATACAATACATAACGTCACAACACCTGACGATTGTAGTGCTTTGTAAATGGGAACTACGTTGGGTCCAGTATGTTACACATGCATAGCATAGCCTGCTAAGTGCAAACTGGGGTTAACTCACCAGGATGCAAAATACTTCCACACCTGTAGTTCAGCTGACTTTCAACAGTTACCACGGTGTCTTTTGTCCACAGCTGCAGGTACAGTAGGAGGTAACTGTCAGTTCTGTTATTGTTGCATGCCTGCCGAACGTGACTGAGCTATGAGGGCGAGGCAAATCGACCGTTCCTCCTTCAACTTTGAAGGTTGAGATGGTGAAGTCATTTCAATCAAGCTAAGTCGAGATTGTGACACCCCCTCTGTGGTTTTGCACTGAAAACATAATTCACAGCATCACAGGAGGTCACCACATAAACACACAGTGAGCACAGACACAGAGCAGTCAGAGTGGACAGAGGGTTGATGTCAAGGATGGCTTCAGAAGTTAATAATTGGTTGTTGATGCCTCAGAGACAAGAGGACCAGAACAAACCTGAAAAGAGTGGGGTGTTTACATACAGGCCCGGCTCCGCTATCGGCGATCTAAAAAGCCAGAGACAACAGATGTTTATGTTTATACTAACCACCTAGCCAGAACGTCGCGGATTGACGTTTTGGGGAACAGGCTGATGTTTCAAAAAGTTCAGAAAAAAATAAATAATACATTGCCGAATCACTCAAAGTCCTCAAAGTGCCATCTTGTTACCTCCATAAGGTAACAAACCAACTACATCAGTCCCTCAAACACTGAACTATCCCTTTAAGTCCAGCTGCTCACTGATCTCTTGGCTTATTCTTTTCTTTTGGTACAGAATCATAGTTCAGATTGCCCTTAGCACCTCTCACACTGAATCCTATCTCAGTGACATCTTTAAGTATATTTCTGTACGTCTAACTTTGCTCTCAGTTCACACCCACAGTGAACATCCCACTTGTCCCTACACTCACTTCACTGTCTTTACTTTGCCTGGTCCTCCATCACCTCTTACGTTAGGGCTCTGCTGATTTGAATGCTTTGTGTATCTCTCATGGCATCGTTTCCCCAAAGCTGCCTGCACATGACAGAAAGTCAAATCTTGTCTTTCTGTGGCTGAGCCATTGTTTCCTCTGAGGGGAGTGTGCTGCTGCCCATCTCACTGCAGAGCTTCTCTCAACCTGTCATCTGCTCACACTTCAATCGATTTGGATGTTGACTCTGTTTACTGCTGGCTTTGCAAATGCAACCAGTGAGCCGGAGAGGAAGACAATGATGGAAAAAGTGAGCATTAATAGATTTAGACAGGCTGACCGAATTCAGCCCTCTGTGTAATGTGGCATTTGATGAAATGTTTTGCCTTTTTATTAAAGTAGGTAATCAGCTATGCAGCTTCTTTTAGTTCGACCAAACACTTGTCTTCTGCTGATCATTAGTTTTAATCTCACAGGTATATCACTGTTCCTCCTACTCCGTCTCCCACTAACAAGGCCAGCTGCTTAAGTGTGTATGCTCATTTATTTTCACTGCTCTCGTTGGTTTCCTATTCATTTTTCCATGAGGTTGAGCATCCAAATTAAACATTAAACTCCTATCATGAAAACTCAAAATATATGTGTGTCTCTACAAATAATATGCTGCAGGGTTTCTGAAAATATTTATCATAAACATGAAAATTAATTCATTTATACTGATTTATTTCTCTTGTCTGTCTGACTGCTTCTAACATTTTTAAACTAATAATTTTCACACGGTGCCCATGACTTTTAATAAGGCTTAGGAACAAATCATTCCTCAACACTTTTTCATGAAGAGATATTTAAATAAACTGTTTCTGGTACTTTGTTGTAGGTGTTAGCTATATAGCAGTGACATCACCGCCACCTAGGGCTGTCGCAAAAACCGCACAGATGAAATACTGCAATATTTTCAAGCCAATCGCAGAGCATGGGCGGTCACCGCAACAACCACACGTGACGTCCATGGACCTGTTATAAAAGGTGACATCCCCTCACCTGCAGATTACCTGCAGATGAAGAAAATGGAAACCGCCCTAGTATCCAAACCAGGTGTTACTTCGCCACTTTTGGGATGAAAAAGGAGAACCAGCCAATGTGGACGAAGTCATATGCAAACTATGTGCAAAAAAGATCACTGCCAAAAGAGGTAATACGACAAATTCGCGATCTCACTTAAATTGTTACCACCCAGACACGGCGGCAAAGATTCCTTCTTTCGCAAAAAGTCGCAGAGCAGCTGAAGCCGGTGCCAGCGGAACACTTGGAGTCGGTGAAGCCTTTGCCCCATTTGTGAAATATAACACCGACAGTGAGATGCATAAGCGCCTTACATGCTCTGTAACGCGATCTAATTGAAGAGATGTAGCCGTTTAACACGGTGGAGAAGCCGGCATTCAAGGCCATGCTGCAAACATTTGACAAGCAATATGAGGTACCCGTCAAAACCTACTTCTCTGAAACTGCAGTCAGGAAGATGTACAACGCAGTCAGGGCATCCGTTCTAAGTGAGCTACAAGATGTAGACTACTTTGCTACCTGCTGTCCAGCGAGCACTATGTTTCGGTGTCATCTGTTAAACCAGGGGCCTCATTTATCAACAGTGCGTAGAAAAGGTTCTAAATTCACTCTTACGAATGAAATTTAGTATGTGCTTAAGTACAAAAAAATCGGTATTTATCAAACGTGCGCTGGCCTATCGTACGCACACCAGTAAGTCATCAATCTTGATAAATCCCACATGTTCTTAAGTACCATGCTCGTTCACGATAAGACCATTTGCATTCAGAAACGCCTCCAATTAACCATATATGGTCACAACACATCCCTTTATCAACCATGTGAATGTGTTTTACCCCTCTCCGCCACAATGGGAAAGAGGGCAACGAAAACAAACTTCTCCAACACATAAATGGAAACCCTTGTAAACGAGGTTGAATCAAAGCAAAACATATTTTGTTGGCTCACTTAGTGCAGGCATTAAAACAAAAGAAAGCTTGCTGCGTGGGACAATGTGATATTTTCGAGCAAGTTGTAAGGCAACGGCATTGTTTGGGGTCCGCGATCTGACAACTTTACGTGCAGTCATTCATAAACTCTTTCAATAAATAAGAGATGAAGATAAGTTCCTAACAACATTAGAGTTACTAAGTGAAATGAGTGATTGGCGAGTCTGGCGAGTCACCGCGGCTCGTCCAGCTCACAGCTGAGTGCTGTCAGATGAGACGCACAGAGAGCATCGGAGGGATCCTCCGCTTCAAAACATGTAAACGTGTGACACATTTAATGAATAATCAATTAGAGCTTACCTAAAAATAAGTGAGCCATATAACTATTTATTGCATTTAGGATGTTAGCTCATTTGGACGCTGTTTTGACCGTCTGTTTTCATTGATGTATTGGCGATATTATATCTACTTTCAGTTTCATTACTGAGTCGTGATCAGTGTTCTTAAATAAACTTAGATTATAAAACAAGAGGTCCAAAACACAGATGATGATTAAACAAACAAATGTATGACTTTATATTACCCTAGAAATGCACGGGTGGATTTGACGCGTGGCGATTATAGATATAAAGAGAACGCTGGCGGTTCTAGTGTTAATGCAGACGTTGAAACTCTTAAATGCTTTGCTTTGTGCTTGTAATATCGCTATTCTACCACTAGATTCTGTTCGTAAGCATGGTCAGAGTTGTGCTTACATTTACACACATTCATAAGTCTAGGTACATTTTGGTAAATTCCATACTTTGCGTGGCAATGTTCTTACGCCCTACTTACGCACAGATTTGTGCGTAAGTACGGTTGATAAATGAGGCCCCAGGTGCTGAACCTCCTGATTGAAGATGTTTTGAAACCATCAGACGAGGACACCACTCTGACATCGGACATCAAGCAAAAGATGTGCACTGTGCTCGAGGAGAAGTACAGATGAGCTCCCCTACAAACACTTTTTTGCCAAGTCCTGCTTATTGGACCCTCGGTATAGGGCCAATCATTTTGACAATGACATAGAGGAGGAATCAAAATACGAATTTATTGACGAGGTGTTAGCTAGGGAAGACGGAGGGAGCGGTGCCAGTGTGTCGGCTGTGGAGAGCGAGTCCTCAGAGCAGGCGGCAGTGCCACCACCAGCAGCAAAAAAAGAAAACCCTTGGAGACCCGCTGAAGTCACAGAGATCCACCTCCGCAACCATACCCAAGAGAGTCCGGGCCGATACCGAACTCACATGCTACCTCCAGGAGGACCCTATAGATTCAAACGCTGACCCACTCGCCTGGTGGTCCGATAACCAGGCGCAAGTACATGTGCATATGTGCAACAAGTTTTCAGTGCTGCTGGAAACATCGTTACTCCTCTCCGCTCCTCTCTTAAACCACATAAGGTTAACATGCTGGTTTTCCTTGCACGCAACAAGGACATAACCCAGGAATAGACCTAAGTCTTACATTATTTATTTAGGCTCAAGCAGATTCCTTTTTTATTTTCCATGTTGAATTATATCCAGTGCCTGTTTTCTTTATTTCGTTAGAAAAATATATGGGTAGTTTTTCATTTCATGTTTTATTATTTGCACTTAAAGATTTAGCCTAAACAATCTGCTTCTTTTTTTTCCTCCAGTAAATTACTATTTATATATACTGTAGCGTCATACTGCGCACCATTGCCACCTTATGTTCCATATTTGATAAATGTTCAAGTGTTGAAAAACCAAACATCTCTCTTTCTGTCTTTTTTTAAGATGCATATAAGACAAGTTTGAGAGGAAACACTGCATTAAAGCTACCCTTACCTTTGTTGCATTTTTACACTTTTTTTGGATTAGGTTAAAATGGTATTAATAAGGTAATGACACTCTAAAATGCAAGACAGACCCACCAGGAGTAAAAACAAACAATGATTTCAATCTCATAATATTTTGTGAAAACTTCAACCAATGATATTATTCGGACCGAACAATTTGATTGGCCGACAGACCTGTCTGTTTGCCGTCTGCTTCTGTATTGCGGATTCTCAACTAGAGGGTTTGTTTTGATTCCACGGCAGACAGTAGCGAGTAGCGACCATTGTAGAAAAGGCCCCAACGTCCATAAGTTAGTGTTGTTATTTCTTACAGTGTGTTAAGATGTGTTTTTTTCCAGTGTGGATAGCTGTCAGTTAGGGCCGTGACTCAGTCGGCCAGAGAGCCTGTTTAGTAAGTTTCCTTTCTCTTCTCCCTCAGTCAGATGTGTGAGCGTGCATGTTGCTGCAGTAATCAATCATTCCACATGGAAATGTGTTTATCTGAGTTTAAATGTGAATCACCCGAGTGTGAGTATGTACATGCAGTCCTGATCACTGTTATAATATAGTTTGCATGTTATTAACGGCTGCGATTCGCGGGGCGCAACAGCTGTTCTAACGATCTCCTCACGAGCGGAGTTTAAGCCTTTGTTCTTTTCCCGCGATCTATATGCGGCTGTGCCTGTGAAAGAAGGAAAATAAAGAGCGGATAAAACCCTACTCCTCCTCTCCTATTCTCATGCTTATAATCTGACGCCTTTGGCCATAAGTGGTGTTTTGGCCGACACCTCTGAAGTGAAACCAGTGATACAAGCAGATCAGCGCGGTACTGGTTCAGCCACATGTACAGCCACCAGTTTCCTCCGCTACAATATAACTCACGTGCGTGCGCGGAGGCAGTAGGTTGTAAGTCTGCTTGTGTAAATAAAGTTTCTTCAACAACAAAAATAAAACACCGGGGATGGGAATGAGGGGGTGGGGCATTGGAGGGAGGCGGGATGGTATGATAGTGCTGTAATTTCAATTGCAGGATCGGTAAGAGTCCCTTTTAAGGAAACACATTAAACCTGAATGATACCATTTACAAACAAGTTGGCTTAATAAATATACAAAAATATAAACGCAACACTTTTGTTTTTGCTCCCATTTTTCATGAGATGGACTTTAAGATCTAAAATTAATTCCAGATACACAATTGTACCATTTCTCTCCAACATTGTTCACAAATCTGTCTAAATGTGTGATAGTGAGCACTTCTGCTTTTCTGAGATAATTCATCCCACCTCACAGGTGTGCCACATCAAGATGCTGATCTGACATCATGATTAGTGCACAGGTGTGCCTTAGACTGTCCACAATAAAAGGCCACCCTGAAATGTGCAGTTTTGTCTCACAGCAAAATGCCACAGATGCCACAAGCATTGAGGGAGCGTGCAATTGGCATGCTGACAGCAGGAATGTCAACCAGATCTGTTGCTCGTGCATTGAATGTTCATTTCTCCACCATAAGCCGTCTCCAGCAACTTCGCACAGCCATTGAAGAGGAGTGGACCAACATTCCACAGGCCACAATTGACAATCTGATAAACTCTATGCGAAGAAGATGTTTTGCACTGCATGAGGCAAATGGTGGTCACACCAGATACTGACTGGTTCTGAGTCCCCAGACCCCCAATAAAGCAAAAAAATGCACATTTCAGAGTGGCCTTTTATTGTGGACAGTCTAAGGCACACCTGTGCACTAATCATGATGTCAGATCAGCATCTTGATGTGGCACACCTGTGAGGTGGGATGGATTATCTCAGAAAAGCATAAGTGCTCACTATCACACATTTAGACAGATTTGTGAACAATGTTTGAGAGAAATGGTACAATTGTGTATCTGGAATGAATTTTAGATCTTTAAGTCCATCTCATGAAAAATGGGAGCAAAAACAAAAGTGTTGCGTTTATATTTTTGTTGAGTATACAGTGTCGTGCGAAAGTTTGTGAACCCCTTGAGCCTTTTGGAATTTTATTTATTTTAACCATTATTAATTCATTTTTTTCAATACCAGTATTTTTTATATGAAATAATAGATGTTTGTTTATCAATTCAACATTTTTCTTTTCCAGAAATCAATTGTTAAAACAGTTAAAACAAATTATTTGACAAATGTTGTATGTGCAAAAGTTTGTGAACCCTAAGCTGCATTGCTTAAATCGAGCAAGGTAAACACAATCAGGTGGGCCAAATTGATTGATGAAATAGACCAATGTAATGAGAGATCTTTAGGGAAGAAATTGGGCGCCACTAGCTAAAGCAAAGATAAAACCAGGTCAGTTTAGGCCCACCAAACTGAACCCATACAGGTCAGACATGCTAAAATGGAAAGAAATCTCAGAAGATCTCAGGAATAGAGTTGTGATGCTGCACATTTGTCTGGGGACAGCTATAAATTAATTCAAAAAATGTTTGAGCTCCATCGGTCCACCGTGAGGCAAATCATCTACAAATGGAGAGCTTTACGAGTGACTAAACATCTGCCTAGAAGTGGACTTCCTTCAAAAATATCTTCAAGCGCCACACGAAAAGTATTTTTTTAGTTAAAAGCCAACCCACACATTACATCTAGTGATTTGCAGACCTCTCTTGCAACATCTGGGACGGATGTGCATGGTTCCACAATAAGAAGAAAACTCAGTCAACATGGCTTTCAAGGGAGGGTTGCTGAAGAAGCCTCTGCTCTCAAAAAAGAACAAAACTGCTCGTCACAACTTTGCCAGAGAGCACCTGGAGATACCTGAAGTCTTATTCTGTGGACAGATTAGTCCAAAATTGATCTGTTTGGTCATAACCAAAACCGCCATGTTTGGGCAAAAACGCAACTCTGCCTACCACCAAGAGAACCTTCTCCCAAGTGAAGAATGGTGGTGGCAAATGGTCTGCAAATCTCCAGATGTAATGTGTGGGTTGGCTTTTACCTGAAAAATCCCTTTTCTTGTGGCGCTTGAGGATATTTTTGAAGGAAGTCCACTTCTAGGCAGATGTTAAGTCACTCTTAAAGCTCTCCATTTGTAGATGATTTGCCTCACGGTGGGCCGATGGAGCTCAAACTTTTTTATACGAATGTATAGCTGTCCCCAGACAAATGTGCAACATCAAAACTCTATTCCTGCGATCCTCTGAGATTTTTTCCCCTTTGAGCATGTCTGACCTGTATGGGTTCAGTTTGGTGGGCCTAAACTGACCTGGTTTTATCTTTGTTTTATCTAGTGGTGCCCAATTTCTTCCCTCAAGATCTCTCATTACGTTGGTCTATTTCATCAATCAGTTTGGCCCACCTGATTGTGTTTACCTTGCTCGATTTAAGCAATGCAGCTTAGGGTTCACAAACTTTTGCACATACAACATTTGTCAAATCATTTGTTTTATCTATTTTAACAATTGATTTCTGGAAAAGAAAAATGTTGAATTGATAAACAAACATCTGTTATTTCATATAAAAAATACTGGTATTGAAAAAAATGAATTAATAATGGTTAAAATAAATAAAATTCCAAAAGGCTCAAGGGGTTCACAAACTTTCGCACGACACTGTATAATTAGGCCTAAAAAGGGGTGGAGCAATTATATTGCATACCGCTACTAGCCTTATGCTTAGGAACAGATCATTCCTCAACACTTTTTTTATGAAGATATATTTAAATAAACTGTTTCTGTTACTTTGTTGTAGCGATATAGCAGTGACATCACCGCCACCACTGTCATGTTATGTCATGATATGGCACTATCATGATGTCATCAACACCCATACATTATGACGTGTGTTAGTTTTTCAATGATAAAATGTACGGAAATTCTTGGCTGCAGCTTTAAACAGATTGTCTTGGCGCTTCAGTGATTCAGACATATTTTGGTGGTTGAGTCTTGATCAATGTGTTTTTTGTGTGGCAGCAGTGGAGGACATGGTTGATTCAGGGAAGATTAATGTGTCCTTCACTAGAGCTGAAGAGTGAAAGCTCCTCTTCCTCTGTTGGTGGTTTTTCGCTAACAAATTGGGGACGATTGAGTTTCACATTGTTCTATTGCTTTCTTCTCTTTTACTGGCAGAAACAAAGTTCCCTAGTTGAAAGCATGACGTGTGTGAATTATTCT
The DNA here is from genome assembly GCA_026122265.1 of Ammodytes dubius. Classification (NCBI taxonomy): domain Eukaryota; kingdom Metazoa; phylum Chordata; class Actinopteri; order Uranoscopiformes; family Ammodytidae; genus Ammodytes; species Ammodytes dubius. The sequence continues at coordinate 84,900 of JAOPFK010000090.1, read as the reverse complement.
GGTTTCTTTTGTCAGGGATGGAGGGAGTTCTCATTAAAAAAAGAAGGGAATCTGGTCTTGGCCTAATTTGTCATTCAGCTCAAATCAGACTTAATCTGATTTTGAAGATGTGTGTCCCTCAGGAGATGTTCTCTGGGTGTGGCCCAACCATTTACTCTGGTGTTTATCTTCAATGTCTAGTTCCTCACATCTGACCCGGGCTGAATGAGACTCACTGGATGATTCATCGTTTTCATTACCACTGATTTGTATTGACTCTCCAGTACATTAAAACAAGCATCCAGTCATTTATCTGCTCAATGTGACAGAAAGCTTAGCCTTAGAATTACATTGACACTGATAATATAGTATTTCAATTAATTAAATGTGGGAGGTGGGAGTATATTGGAGGATTACATGATTAAATATTGTTGTGTTCATCCATTAAAAACAGCCTCACATCCAGTTGCTCTGAATCTCTCATTCAAACAGGTAATCCTATTGAAGAACACCTCTGATACTGTGTCATGCTCCTGGATTCCAAATACATGGCTTAGAATTAAGATTATCTCATTTATGGATTAAAATGTTTACACAAAAGAGACCAGGGGATTTAAGCCAACTGGATATTTCCAGTCTGTTGACTTTGTTATTGAATAATGTGTCACTACAATAACTGGAGGTCTGTTCATCATCCATAATATAATGAAGGAGTTGCAGTGGGAGGGATAAACAAACTAATAGACAGGATTGTCAACATGTCTTTGTGAAAACTGCTGCAAATCCAGCCGGAAAGCCTGGTTGAGCTGATCAAACCAGAGAGTTGCAATTCGGCCTTTAAGCCTTTTTGCAAACATGTCAGGTGTGAATTTGTTTGGAGGGTTACTGCCCGCCGTGTCTTATAAATACTTTCCCACAGTTCAGTCCAGATCTCCAGGACCAGAGTCAGTCCAGAGTTAGATGACCTCACACATATTTATTAGAGTCAGCTGTCAACCAATACACCAACAGAAATACTGAGATAATACTGTGCTCTGTGAGTGGAAAGGAGGAAGTAAAACATGGTCGAGTCAAGATGTCTGTCAGTGGAGAGGAGCAGATGATCACACACCGTCACAGAGGAGGGAAAAGATGTGTGTTTGTTGTCGTTCTATTGTGTGTGTGTGTGTGTGTGTGTGTGTGTGTAAAGATACCAGTTTTATCCTCCTATGTCCAACATGGGTGTCCTCTCAGCTCAGATTGATGCTTTCAAGCAGCTTGATGAAGCCTGTCTACTCGAGTCGATCAGCATGTTAAGGAACAGACAGACTTGACTGGCTGACACACACACACACACACACACACACACACACACACACACACACACACACACACACATGCACCACAATGCACTGTGTAATTCAATGTTGCAGTAAAGTACTTTCAGATGAGCAGGTGTTGTGCACATATATAAATACCGTAGATTACATTACAATGTGCCGATCTGTTCTTAAAGGGAGGAGATTCTTTGTCTCTGTGACACAACTCTGTATTTTGTTGAATATATGTTGTTCACACATTATCAGAATATGTTGTTCCCAATGCCAGAAAATATTTTACCAAAATACAACATTGTTCACCAGGGAGAGTCCAGTCTCAATGTGTTCCAGCTTTACAGACATATGTGTTGTGTTATAGCTCTGATCATTTGAATAGTGGACCAACATGAATTCCATCCCTGCAGGTCGTAGCCTACAGTACAGCTGCATCATCTAAAATGCATTTCAGAGGTCCAGTGGACTGCATTAGGCTTACACATTCTGATAATTAGGGATGGCGTGTCATCAGTCAGTAATAGTGTGAACCTCACATGCTCCCTGTATCGCATTATAAACTCAACACATTGCAAATGCATTGTATCTACAGGGATAGTATATCATGTTACGTTTCCACTTCCTCTCTGTTCAGTTATTCTCCAGGATTAATTGTGTGTAAGCATTGTGCTAGCTTTGTGAGCAGTTGTCCCTCCTTGACAACATCAACATCAGGATAGTTCTATGGTTCACTGGTCTGGTTTAGTTTGGTTTGGTTCAGCTGGTGAGAACAGCCTCATGTAATGCTGTTTCTCACCCACAGAGGGAAAGTGATGCCAGTCAGTTTATTTTTCTCAGCAGCAGGGCCTGTTTTCTTCTGGTTTGGGTTGGCTGGAGCCTTTAACACCCCACATGTTCTTGAAGCATTGGTATGAAATAACAGGATTAAGGAAGTGGACAGACAGAGGCAGACAGACAATCGGTTGTCTCGTCTGTCATTTTCACAGGAAAAAGCCGCTGCTGAAATGCATCAGAAGAAGCCTGGAGGCATCAACAAAGCCTGTGGAGCCATACACAGCCGGAGGATTTTCTGAAAGCCATGGGAATGACCTTTCCTACATATACGTATACGTATACGTATACACCTGTGGAGCTGTGTAGTCACATCTTTTATTCCCGTAAAAATCACACATTTTTACAACCATTTTAGTTGTAAGAGCTCCCTAATTTTAGCTGCCATGAATAACTAAAGCTTCGTGTCTCATTGAATGCTCATGGTTTGTAATTTGGATGTGTTCATTTATTATGATATCAGTTAGCATGACGTCTGCAGAAGTTACAGCTGTTGAGTTGTTATTGACGGATCAACCAGTGTTAAATATAAAAATAAACCACCATTGATGATGATTGCATTTATCCCATTTTTTTTTTTATGTTATCTCATATCAGTCCTAGTGCCACTCCAGTGATATACAAGCTTTATGTCTGCCTTGCCTGTCTTCATTCTCTCTTTACCTGTAAATCAGCATCTTTCAGAGGTGTCAAGTTGAAGCGGCCTGATTCCTGCCAGGTGGAAGTCATGTTAGTGATGTTAGTGATGTTTGCAGAGTTACCTGATTAGAGCTTCATATTCAAAGACAATGACTGTTTGAGGTAACATCCTATCTTGACAACTGTATGATTGTTGTGTAGAGTACAGGATTATACAATTCCTTAAACACTCATCTGTTGTATTAATGGCTTGTTCCTTGTATGCTGGATCCAGCATATTGGCCCTCATTTATCAACCTTGCGTAGACCAGAAATTTGGGTGTACGTACATTTCCACGCAAACCTCGGCATTTATCAATATGGACGTGAGCGTAGGATACGCTCAAATCCCACGCCAGCTCTCAGCTCGTGTACGCAAGTTTGTAAACAGCATGGACTCGCAGTGCAGGCTGTGCCGGGTAGCCGATGACTTTGTTGGACAATTATTAGAAGATAATACAAATGCAGTGTTTGCTCAGACCGAAATAAATATATTAATCACTTAAAAATGTGCAGCTTATGGTGTGCAACTGAGTAGGAGCACTGATTCAATAGTGCACACACCGGCCACATAGGAGCGCTGCATTGGACTTCGTAAGGGCAGTTGTCTCCGTCTGGAGCAGCTGGGGGGACACTGAGGCACGGGGGCTGCATTCATTCAAAATGTTAGCCACAGTATTAAATATGTAGTAGGCCTACACTGCTCTTTATGATAAAAAATATACGGCACAACATTCAGCTTAACATTTCATTTATTTGACGCACTTTTTAGATGTTAATTCCTCTTTTAATGTGTCATTGATCGCTTAAACGAGAGATTTATTTCCACCGTTAACCGGCACGTTTTTCCGATCTGCTGGTGGAGCAGGACAGTGGGCGCTCTCACAGCTGATCGTTGCCGGGTCGGCTTGTGCAGCTGACGGCCGGGCTGACCACTCGTGCCAAGCGCATGCTGTCATACAGTAAAACGCAAAATGTGTTATTTTTAGTTTTTACAACCCTTTTGAGTAGTGCTATCTAAAAGGGCCAATACATTCTAATCATTCAAATCTCTGCAGACCTGTATTTATGTTATGGGGACCATTACCAGACAGTTCGTGCGTCTGTTTCTCCTCTAGCACTTATATTATGCCCGCACCCTCAGTTGGTTGCATTTAAGAACAGCAACACGCTTTTTTTAGTGGCGATTTTTTAGTCAGACCACTTTTTCTTCATCTATTCAAAGAAATGGCGACATATAATTGTATATGCTGTTTTATAGCATTTGAGCAATAGCCATATGTAAACCTAAAATGCAAAATCCTCAGCTGGAGATCGTTTGTTGTCAACACCAACGTTGTTGACCGCAGCAGTTATTTCCTTCCTAACTGCTGCCTTCTGTCGTTCTTTGATGCCGCTTGTAATGCTCCGAAATGAAACTCTTTATTTTTCTACTTTCGCTGTTATTCTGTCAATTTCTACTTCAGATAAGTTCCTCTTTTGTACCGTAATTCGCATATCCATGTCGCAAAACCCCTGGGCGAGGCCTCTAAACTGAGAAAATATAGGGGCGTGGTACGATTGTTTTCAGCCGCTGCATTTATCAATAATGGCGTGGCGTACGCCGAGATTGGCGAGATACGACTGTTTGATAAATCCCACGCGATACCTGGCGTAGGGAGGTATTTGCGCCAGAATCTGCACCAGTTTCCACGCACGTTTAATAAATGAGGGCCATTGTGTGTATTACTTAAAAACTGTACAAGAGCAACAGCATGACTCTAAGTTACATAGCCATGGTGATTCCTCATTACAATGTCATTAACATATGCTGTCAGTGATAAGGCGGTTGATTAGGAGTCAGTTTTGCCTTCTCACTGAGGTCAGTGAAGTGTAGTGATGTTGTGTGTTGAGGTGAATAAATGTGATAATTAATAATTAAACCTGACAAATTGTTACTTAAATGTGCGATTAGTATTTTTTTTACATATCCTTTGAAGATAATAGTATGTCAGTAACAGTTAACAGTGTGGATTGTCATGATACCTTGGTAACTATCTTCTTCTGCTTTGTTGAAGAGCTTCTCACTGGTAGATCCATACGTAGAACAACAACACTTTAGATCATTGTTCATGAGATGTGTAAAGTGACAAAAATACGTTGTTAACAAGTGAAATGAGCCTTGTGTTACTATCCAGCAGAGAGTAACACATGGCTGACAAACATCTCCCACTGTCTTTGTAGCCGTACATATATGTTGTTTATTTATTTATCTGAGTTATCCATTAAATTCAGAGTAAATGCACAGCGGTGTGTGTCAAATGGCTTTTCATACAGACCAGCACATTTTCAAACTGTTGGCTTGCTGTGTGGAGGCACCTTCGGATAAGAACACTTAGATAACTTGTTCATAGTTTGCATTCTATCTGCATGTAAACCGGATCACATATGATATCGCACATCAGAGTTTGCGTTCTGCGCTGCTCGGAATCCCTGCCGGGGAGACAATTACCATGTCCCAATCGAGGGGCCGCATCCTTCTAAGGACTATGAAGGCCATAGCCTGTGAAGGCCAATTTGAAGGCCGAATGAGCGTTTTTTAATTGAGATGGTCTCCGCAGGTCTCGGTTTACGAGCATTTCCGGTTTGCGTAACAAGCCGTTACCTTGCGTGACGACTCGCCGCTCCTGTGCTGCCTAGCAACCCTGATTGCTGCCAACGGAAACAGCCTTGTCAACAGAGGAAAAAAGAAAAAGAAGTTGCCTAACAGACGAAAAGAAAAAAAAAGGAAGATAAAAGTTAAGAAGATGGCGCAACACGTTAATGTTTTGTTATTGTTTATTTTCTTTTATGCCATTCAAAAATGAATCTTGGGATATGTTGGGCCGCGAAGGATACATCTGTTGGACCCTTCAAAACCGTGAAACGAAGGCTGCATTTCTCGGCCGCATATGAAGGAGCCTTCCACATGGGACAGCCTTTGCGCGCCGTTATGACGCAATCGGTCTTCAAATGCAGCCTTCGTAGGGTTGTTGCCACAAAGGAACCGGGCGTGGCTCTATAACCACTTGTTGAAAGGGCTACAGCGCCACCTAGCATAGCGGAGTCATTTATCCGATTCTCTGAAAGGCCATGTATACTCAGACAAGTGACGCGGTCCGTTGGAGTGGCAAGTTCGGTATATGTCTTAATCCGATCTAGTTGTCCCATGGAAACGCACTGACTGTGTCTGATGGTGCTGGTGTGATATAATACCTGCTATGTTAAAAGGTATATTTTGACAGTGGCACCTCCCCTCAGTTTAAGTTTAGAGTGTGAATCCTAATTTTAATTCCTACCCTCCACTCTCCAGCCAAATACACTCAACATTTATATTTCTGACACAGTGGGAGCCATTGAGTGGGAGCCTGAGGTAATCACACACCATGGAATCTCTCACTGCAGTTTATTTTCTTTACTAATCTTCCACCTCCTAGAAGACATTCCCTCAGTTACTCTCTCTCTCTCTCTCTCTCTCTCTTTGGCCGTGGGTTTCCACTATCCACCGTCACATTTACCTCCTAATGCAGTTCAATGAGAAAGAGGCTTTACAATCTGATTAGGGCTCCGCTGATTGCTCCCTAATTAGACAGTGATGGGAGGGATGGTGTACAGTAATTGTGCACACTCTCTGTTTTGCTCTTGCTGTGGCTGTATTGGAAGAAAGACACCTGGTTTTGGGCAGAACTGCTTTCTCTTTACAGATTTCTGTTTGTGCCATTGTTGTGCTGTTTAGAAGGTGTCTGCAGCCCATCCCTCGGCCTTTGTCTGCTCAACAGTGAACAGCAGTAATTATGAACTTTCTAGAGGTGTCCCAGACTAAGAATGTACATAGTGGAATCTGATTGATTGATTGATTGATTGATTGATTGATTGATTGATTGATTGCATCTTGCCTATAGTCAACTGATCCTTGAATCATGTTTTTTTTTCCTACCCATATTTTCCTTTGCAACATTGGCTTTAACTGTTTTGACTCAAAAGACAAAAACACAGACTTACGTTTTTTTCTGCTGAACTTGTCATAATACTAATGTTTTTTGCGGTTTATGCTGGGTTTACACTACAGGACTTTTCACGCGAATTGACAGTCGCAGACAATCTTCCAATGTCGGACTGAAATCACTGGAGTCGTGCTGGAGTTGTGGCGCGCGCACGTAATCTCAGTCGTTTGGTGTATGGTGGTCTTCCGACCCGATTTCAGCCAGTCTTCTTCCCGTCTTGATGTTCCGACATTATCAAACATGTTTGATATTATCGCTAGTTTTAGGGGGTTGGCTCAAGCGAAATGATGTAAACACTGTCACACTCTCGCATGCACCAAGCACGACACAGGAGGAGCGGCATTAGTCGCGACCTGTGTCCGCCTGTGCAGGCACTTATTTTGGACACTTTTTCATAGAAGCCTCCGTGGAGAACCAGGCTGACAGCCGCGCAACCTGAACACTCTACCGTCAAATACAGGGTTAGGAGTTAAAGTTATTGGGGTATGAGATCAGCAAATCAAGCTGGTCAAATAACTAACGGAAGTCCCCCGCTCGGAATATTGAATTAACCTGTTTTTAATTAAATAATCACTATCGCGTCTATACACTCAACAAAAATATAAACGCAACACTTTTGTTTTTGCTCCCATTTTTCATAAGATGGACTTAAAGATCTAAAATTCATTCCAGATACACAATATTACCATTTCTCTCAAACATTGTTCACAAATCTGTCTAAATGTGTGATAGTGAGCACTTCTGCTTTGCTGAGATAATCCATCCCACCTCACAGGTGTGCCACATCAAGATGCTGATCTGACATCATGATTAGTGCACAGGTGTGCCTTATACTGTCCACAATAAAAGGCCACTCTGAAATGTGCATTTTTTTGCTTTATTGGGGGTCTGGGGACTCAGAACCAGTCAGTATCTGGTGTGACCACCATTTGCCTCATGCCGTGCAACACATCTTCTTCGCATAGAGTTTATCAGATTGTCAATTGTGGCCTGTGGAATGTTGATCCACTCCTCTTCAATGGCTGTGTGAAGTTGATGGATATTAGTGGGAAGTGGTGCACACTGTCGTATACGCCGGTCAAGCACATCCCAAACATGCTCAATGGGTGACATGTCCGGTGAGTATGCTGGCCATGCAAGAACTGGGACATTTTCAGCTTCCAAGAATTGTGTACAGATCCTTGCAACATTGGGCCGTGCATTATCTTGCTGAAACGTGAGGTGATGTTCATGGATGTATGGCACAACAATGGGCCTCAGGATCTCATCACGGTATCTCTGTGCATTCAAAATGCCATCAATAAAATGCACCTGTGTTCTTCGTCCATAACAGATGCCTGCCCATACCATAACCCCACCACCACCATGGGCCACTCGATCCACAACATTGACATCAGCAAAGCGCTCACCCACACGACGCCATACACGCTGTCTGCCATCTGCCCTGAACAATGTAAACCGAGATTCATCCGTGAAGAGAACACCTCTCCAACGTGCCAGACGCCATCGAATGTGAGCATTTGCCCACTCAAGTCTGTTACGGCGACGAGCTGGAGTCAGGTCAAGACCCCGATGAGGACGACGAGCATGCAGTTGAGCTTCCCTGAGATGGTTTCTGACAGTTTGTGCAGAAATTGTTTGGTTATGCAAACCAATTGTTTCAGCAGCTGTCTCAGTGGCTGGTCTCAGACGATCTTGGAGGTGAACCTGTTGGATGTGGAGGTCCTGGGCTGGTGTGGTTACACGTGGTCTGCGGTTGTGAGGCCGGTTGGATGTACTGCCATATTCTCTGAAATGCCTTTGGAGACGGCTTATGGTGGAGAAATGAACATTCAATGCACGAGCAACATATCTGGTTGACATTCCTGCTGTCAGCATGCCAATTGCACGCTCCCTCAATGCTTGTGGCATCTGTGGCATTTTGCTGTGAGACAAAACTGCACATTTCAGGGTGGCCTTTTATTGTGGACAGTCTAAGGCACACCTGTGCACTAATCATGATGTCAGATCAGCATCTTGATGTGGCACACCTGTGAGGTGGGATGGATTATCTCAGCAAAGCAGAAGTGCTCACTATCACACATTTAGACATATTTGTGAACAATGTTTGATATAACTGGTAATATTGTGTATCTGGAATGAATTTTAGATCTTTAAGTCCATCTCATAAAAAATGGGAGCAAAAACAAAAGTGTTGCGTTTATATTTTTGTTGAGTGTAGAAATTATATTAATCTCTAAAGGAATCTAGTTGTAGTCTTGCAATATGAGACCCCTGTCTTTTCAAAATCTCACTCTGTGACTGAAAACTAATGACTAGTTGTCTTCAGGTGTGAGTTGATTGTCTTTAGATGTAAGAGGGTTTCAGTCTTCAGTCTTTAAAGTATTTTAAAAGTCCTCTAGTGTAAGCCCAGCATTAGTCATTCCATTCATGCACACTAAGGAGATAAATTAAAAGTTTATATGTTATTTACATTTTTTTTATTGACAGTATAACAGGCTGAAATGTATACAACAATAAACATTCAGCCCAATTTTTTGACTATTTGTCAAATAGTCGATTGGCAGTCTGATCGGTGGCTCCTTCGATCGAATGGTATAGTCGACTATTAAGGGTCAGCCCTACAATTTTCACAAGCTTCTTTCGTAAAGAAGTATCTATCCATAGCTGTAAAATGTAGTCAAAAGGTCAACTCACTGATTTATTTGAAACATTCATCTTGTGGCCTTATTCAGCAGATGGAGTTTGGCAAACTATTTGCCAAAAAAGGTCAAGAACGAACCTTCAAGGAGTCCTGTGTCTTACACATTGTGGTCTACCATTTGTCTTGATATTTAATCAAATGACAGGGTGTTTAATACAAACATTCTCTACATGGCCGTGACTGGAGATTTATAGTAGTGATTTTGTTTGGAGGATAGATCTTTTAGCTGGTTGGATCTTTAGGGTCTGTGCTTATACTGTCAGACATAGCTGGGCTTTTAATAGTATCATCATTAGTTATACCATGTCACCTCTGTTACATTTCTCCACTGTTTTCTGGACCTTTAGCTTTTTCATTATTTGATGACACACAATGCTGCTGCAGCCATTTGATCATGTAATTGAGAATCTGATGTATGAAGAAAACCAATCACATCCATTGCACAGATCACTGAGAGCAGTGAGTGCACACACATACACCTGCATCTTGCTCACACACACACACACACACACACACACACACACACACACACACACACACACACACACACACACACACACACACACACACACACACACACACACACACACACACACACACACTTACTTCTCATCAAAACCCCTCTTGGGCCTTGAGCTGTGGCAATACAGCAGCTGAATTAGCATAATGCATTGATATCACACATGGCATGCAGCCTGTACAGCCTCATAGCTCCAAAGCTCCAACCAACATTTCATTTTTAATGTGTCCCCTGCAGCATTATTAGCATGGCTGACCGTTCATAACAGAACACGATGGCAGGTTTTTGCCTTCAGAAATCTTCTGGTCGAATTATTTAATGTATATATCTGTATCATAAAATACTGTGCCCAACATGTTGTGATTAACTCATTTATATGCATTATGTAATGATGAAATGCTTGCGGCTGGTGTTTAGCTGTAGCAGATGGTGAACACACTGTGGGTGGATTGAGAACCCTCTGGAGGGTCAGAGTAGCACCTCTACTTACATAAAGCCGACTGAACCTTTGGACAACAGTTGGTAAACGTTTTTTCAAAGCAAAACCCACTGTTGAATCCACCACAGTGGTCTGATTTATTTAAAGTCTTATTTTTTACTGATTTTGTTAAAGTTATCGACTTGTATTTTATCAGTCAATTTTGAACTGCATCCCCTGCCTGGAAACAAACAACTTTGTTTTATTAATTTGCTATGCCCCCAGTAATACCGCAAAAGAAGGGCTTCATGACAGTGGGAAGTTACTAGCTTCTCCTGTGCTCTGCATTCCGCGGGAACATAGGCCTACTATTTTAGGTGTGTTGGGAAAATACATTTTCTAATATTAATGATGTAATACTTATCATGTAATATTAACCTTTGCTTGTATATACTAAGAAATAACCATTGTTACTTCAATTTCTTACATTCACAGCTTTACATGTTAAGATATGTGAGAAAATCTTAGCCTTGGGAGAAATACATCTTCTCAGTACAAAGAACGTATAGAAATAACCATTTCACAAGAGGAGGTCAGATAAAACATGACCATCTCATGACGCTGGCCACAACTAAAGTAGCAGAACAATAGCCCCCTTCTTTTCCACATAGAGCAGGACACTGGCTCATGTTTTTGGACCAAAAGCCTCTCGTCCAATACAACCACGGATCACGCTGCAACAAATATGGACCAATTAGATAGATTCAACACTTAAAAATGTAAATCAATGAGGTAAATATATATATAAGGGCGCACTCACTCTAGGCAAGTTTGCCTGTTCTGTGCTGCAGGAAGATCCCCCCTCCCTTCCCCACTCCCCCGCTGGCCCGTGGTCACACTGCTCCCAAAGGCCACGGCCCGGGCACGATTGCACCATCACACATACGTCAGCACGTCGTAATACGATACATACGTCATCACCAAGCGTAGTCGCTGCTGGAATTAGTAGGGGGATTGCCCCAAACACCTCCACATTTTTGTGGGTTTTAGCTGCGACCACGGCTGCGACTGAATACTGTCGCCGTTCCAAATTTCTAGCAAACTCTCCACTTCGCGATCTCACCGGGACCCACTCGTGAACCTCTTGCTGCCATTGTTTACAGTTATTGTGGGGAAGAAGGGTCGCGAATGGACTATGTCAGCCAGCTCAGGTTGTGTATCTGTGCGTGTGCACATGTCATCTCATTCGCATCTGTTCTTTGGCCACGGCACACCTCTCCCAAGTGTGCCGTGGCCAAGGGGCTGTTCCGTGCTGGAATACGGATGGCGTGGTCACACTAGCCAAACGTTCTAGACTTTAGTATGCAAATGAGCTCTGGCACGGGGCCGCGGCACTAGTGTGAGTGGCCCCTAAGGGTATGATACCTCTGGCCACTGGGTGGGATCATTGCGCCAGCTTAATGCTGAGAGACTAAACGGACATGGTTTTACATTAATCAATAAATAATGTCTAAGTATCTTTAGAGTTATCTAGCTGGTAACGTTGTTGACATTGTGTCTGTTGGTTACATTTGAGCTTATTTACCTCTGATCATTTTCTTTTTGTGTTGTTTTGGAACCGGAATGTTGCATTATAGTCAACAGCACGTACACTTTGTTTTTCCCCCCAAAGGGAGCGGGGCCATGTCAGAATGCCGGTCTGATGTATCAGAGATTTTAGTATTGTTTGCTATTAGTGTTTTAACAAAATCATCATGTTAGCGAGTAAATCAACAGCTAGCACAAACACACCAAGTCAGCACGTGTATGTGTGAGCAACACAGACTTGTCAGAGACCATCCCTACCTTGAGAATAGCCTCATTTGCTTTGCAACTAAACTTAAAGTTTTTCCTGAATAGCTGACTGTTTTGGTTTGACTACAAATTACGAGGTATAAAACCACTGGCTATCTACCCAGCACTGTTAGAAGTTTATTAAGAAACATAAATGTGGAAACATGCAACTGAAGCATGGGTAAGTAATATATGACCTGCAGTGATTAATATGAAAGTTACTGAATAAAGCTTCTACAACGTTATGAATCCACAATAGCATTTGATTTGATTTTTTTTATTTGATTTAGTTTATTTCAGACATACAACAAACAAAAATTATGTTTTCACAAAAAAAACAAAAAAAACAAACAAACAAATGATCTGTGTTGTCGAGGTATGCCTGAAAAGGAGCAGGAAGAAGTATACACTTATCTAATCCAACCCCCTTTGTTTGGAAACACAAATCTACCTTCTAATGCAGCTTGCAATTTTTCTCTGTTGATAGATCGCTGACCTTTTGATGTCCTCCTAACCACCTCATACACACACACACACACACACACACACACACACACACACACACACACACACACACACACACACACACACACACACACACACCACACATTAAAAAATCATCAACTACGGCAAACAGTGAACCCGACAGACACAAGTTGAACTCATTCAAATGCATATAGTCAACCCTTTCTCTGACTCCACCACTTTATACATATTGCAGTCTGCGGTCCCCAGATCTTTTTAAAGGCATCAATATCATGCATTAATGAAAAGTACATACATTCCAACTGGAGTTGTAGGATGACTCCTGGCCTGGCTCTTGCTGCATCTCGGCAGGTTGCTTGCCTGTGTGTTGTGCCACTCATGTTCCCACAATGCACTTCATCTTTTATCAGTTCATCTTTAAGCCCAGCTTGCCACATACACGTTGTGATGTGTGCATTGTTTTGGTCGGGTATCACATTCATTGTATTGATGTCTTTACTCTTATGAATGTGTAAACATATGTAAATGTTCATGAAAAATACATGGACAGTGATAAAATACCGCAAGGCAAATGCTTTTGCATGGCTAAATGCATCCATCAGGGGTGATCATTGACAATACGCTATTTGACTAGATAAGGTAGAGTACTAATGCAAAGACAAAGACATTGGCTGAAGATTTCCAGGCAATCCCCTCAAATCTCTCTCTCTCTCAGAGATGAGGTCTCAGTGGGGCCTCCTGTGGTGAAAACTGTTTCCCACTGAAATCACTTTCAAATCAGAACGTTGCTGACTCCTGGGGTGCTTTCAGTTCAAGGGTGTTACTTTCAACGTTGGTGAAGAAAAAAATAAGTGATTTTGGCGCAGACAGATAGGAGGAGGCAAAAGTGGAAGAAGAGAGAGAAGAGCGGTATTGATTTGTGCACTATATTTGGACATGATATTATCTTTGCCACTTCACTTAAACTGCTACTGTCTGCTGGAGCTGCCCCTCTCAATAATACGATTATGAAACTGAAACGGATTCATGTCATTACGATACCCTTTGAGAGACAGGGGGATATTAAGCATTTAGTTTCGTAAATGCAGACAACGTGAAGTATTAGCATAAACATATCTATTTATAAAGTTAATGCTCAACCTTTTTAGGAACTTGGATGATGGAAACTTTGCTCAGCGCTAGTTTATTTATGTATTGTGCTCTCTTCTCTCTCTCTCTCTCTCTCTCTCTCTCTCTCTCTCTCTCTCTGCCTTCTTTCAGTGATAGATGCATCAGGGCTTCATTACTTCCTTCATTCTGCCTGAAGTTCTGTCTCATTTGTCACAATCATTATGCTGCATTCAGATTGTCTTTTAGAAGTACACTTTGGTTAAAGGCAAAAGAGAAATGAGCCTCAGTCCCGGTAATTTGTTTTTTTAGGAGGAGCAGACAATGAGATAAAATGCCAAAGAGAATGCAGAGAATGAAAAGAAGGAAAGGAAAATACAGCGAATGACTGTCCTTTGTTTGCACTACACTTTTTTTAAATAGCCTACTTGATAATTATAGTATACTCACATGCAGAATTTGAGTAAGTGATGGCCATTGACTTGATGTCACCTAGTTGGTTATGGTGGTTGTTAAATGTAACTTTGTATGACTAAGTATGTTCTTATATTTATTTAAAAAATAATTATTCTTTTTTATCTTTAATATTAATGATGGCTTTACAACATGAAGATGATAGTTATTCAATCAGTTCAATCAATTAATATGTGAATACATCTTTGATGACCACTGAGTTGATAACTTAGATATGCTTCTTCGTGCATTTTAAGATTATTGTTTATTTTTTGCACTCTTCAGTTGCTCCTATGTGCTGAATTCAGAGCAACATCATTAGAGTTCACTGTGTATAGATAGCATGCTGTTCAAATGTGCCCTTGCACTGTGCATATCGATTGTCAACTTAAATTCTGGAGATTCTGGAGAATGCTTGTTGTCAAACAATGTTTTGGTCCAAATCAGTGAATATCTCCTCATGTTTCGCTACATGTCCGTACTGTGTGTGCTCTGCAAAAAGAAAACCTTATAAAAAATTCAGATCAGATATCCAATATTGATCCCCCTAAACAATAGCTTTTTAGATGACTGTCCTTATTCCAATAACTAAATGTTCTGTTTTAAAGTGGGAATAGACTCTGGGATGATCATGAAAGAATGGTGGCAGCTGGAAAGACAGTTTGTTTGTTGAGAAGGACCAGTGTGAGGAGTACAAGCCTGTCAAGCAGAGCCATGTTCCCCTCACTATGATTGATTTATGGAGGGGCACCACTGGAGCCAACTGACAGGGGACTCATTATCCAAACAAGACTGACGAGTTTGTCTGAACACATGAAGATGAGAGAGGGACTGTAGAACATAGGAGCTGTAGAAGAGTCAAGTGTGCAAGAGCACATACGTTTGTGGGGTTCATATTGTGGCACTGTTGACATGGTTATGAACAACTGAATCAAGGCAACCAGTTTGGACACTTCATGAATACTTGGACTGCACAGTGACAGCATGTAGCACATCCCTCAAATGTTAATTTTAGAATTGTGTAGGGAGTCAGGTTAAGGAAGGCCTTTCATACAGGCTGCAAGCAGTTGAAGATGACTGATTGTAACCTTGTAGTCTGCACTTTTCCTATCTATGTACTGTATATGATTACCATCACTTATTTTATTCTTTGAAATGATTGTCATAATTTGATGACAATGTGATTGCTGAAAAATAGAATACAATCATTGTGCTTTTGTTAATACAAAAATACTAATTTACAATATGTGCTTTGCCATTGACTCCCACATGAGGCCTTTCTTTTTGATTGATCACCATTAGTATTATAGAGACTCCATAGAGAGAGTTAGCCTGACTACACATTCATGAATATTCATGATGATAACAACACAGACATATTGAATGATGATGATGGAAATTACTACACATATCTACAACAATAAAGTGGAGAGGACGGACGAGTGGTCAAGTGTTGGACCAGACAACATTGCTTGAAGTTTTGCTAGAGAGAGTTAAAGCGGCTACGAGTAGCATTTAAATATCTTTTAAACAGCCTCATGTTTCCTCTGATAATCATAACTTACCTTTAACAGCAAACAAGACCATCAGTGCAAAGAAATACGTTTTTATATAGTTTTTACTACTGCTTTTAGTCTGGTCGCACACCCAGTCCGATTTTCGGTTCGCTCGTGCAGGCTCTATGGTCACATATCCGTAAGTTGAGAAGCCTATCCCTCCAGGTGAGGGAAGGGGAGCGGGAGCCTTGTTTGAGACAGTTATTTGTCGTCATAATGACTGATAACGGGGCTGAACCATCAAAGAAAAAAAAGAGAATGCAATGAAGAAAAGCGAAAAGGGAGAGTGATAGGCGGGCGGGAGGGCGTTGCCAAGCAACGTGTATACAATTTCACGAGAGCGAAACTAGACTGCAGTGTTTACTCCTAAATGAATGAGCGGTTGGTACTAACACAAAGTTTGCTTTGCTTCACCATCATCAGATAACCATTATCTGAAATAGTCATTATTTACATTAGGGATGAGCCCGAATCCGAATATGTATTCGGATAAGCACGGATAATGAGTTAGATACGGATACAGATAATTTCCGAATAGTCCCGTTATTATTTGGGGATTTTTTTTTGTTTATATTATGCGCTTAATTGACGCAGCGCGTTCCGCCTCAATGACACAACAGGTAGAATGACACTAACAGCTGTTCTGCGGTGGACACGAGAGGACCGGGCGCGTCCCGTGACCCGCGGTTTCTCTCTTTTTATCCACTGATAAACGCAGCGTGTTCACCCGTTCCCTCGAATAGAGGGTTCTACCGAACGCATTCGCTGCCGTTTTTATGTGAGTTTCCTCGTAACCCGCTGCCGTGGCAGAGAAGAGACTAACCGATGGAATATGCTGCACCCCGAGTGCAACGCCTACTGCTTAAACTCTTTCAAACACCACAACGTTTCCATCAAACTGATGCTTAGGACCTGTACTTTTTCAGCTGTCAATCAGCGCGTAGACGCCTAGGCCTACTTCAGGACCTATACAATAAAATCGGAAACTGCAAACTTGACACATTGAAATCACATATGGCTTTGTGGAAAGGCTAAGACATTATTTAGGGTTTATGAGATTGGCACATTGATACAGATTGTTCCTAAACCTTAGTTTAGTAAAACAAATGTAAAAAAAGAGCGATAGGGAGAGATAGAGATAAAAAAAAATCATGAAATACAGCTGTATTTTCCCCAGTTAAAGGGAGACCTTAATTAGGCTAAGTTAAAAGTAAAACACTGGCCCTCATTTACTAACAGTGAGTAGCCTATGCACAGATTTGGACTGTTATTTATCAATATTTTCGTTCCCTGAATACGAAGGTATTCTGAGAACAAAGAAGAGAGAGATGAAAAGGTAGAAATATATCTGACTTTTTGACTTCTATTTCAACATTACATCAATGTGATGCTTTGAAGGGACAACAATTGCATTGACAATGAATATTAGTTTAGAAAATCAATTTAGGTGTGACTTCCTTTAATGTAGACTAATGTAAAAGAAACTTCCGGTATACGCCACGCCCACTTCTGGTTGTGTATCCGGATACAGATACAGATACAGATAATTTTGTTGGTTGAACAGATACAGATACAGATACAGATAATGACGTCTCCGCACACCCCTAATTTACATCAACAACACAAACACATTACCTCATCGTGATCCATACTAACTGCCGTCTCTCGTTCATTCGCTTTCTGTGAGGACACGTCTTTCAGCTCCGTGAGAGAGAGTAGTTAGGTGACGCTGCTGCATCAACTCATTGCAATCAGGTGTGTGTACTGACTGGCATTAGTTGATGCAGTGACAAAACCACTCTCACGGAGCCGAAAAGAGTCCTCACACTTTCAACACACGGACATGCACTATATTGCGCCCTTCTCAGTCCACACTCACACGCCTGGCACGAGCATTTGCGACAGCGGGCGTCGTAAAAATACTATCGCTTTTGTCCAAAGGGGACGCCAACGTGCCATCTTACTCGTAGTGGCTTTAATGTTAATATTTAGTGTCTAAACATCTCTGTTTTTTTTCAAATTGAGCACAGCCTGCAAGTGACAGCCGGTCAGCAGTCTCACAATTCATGTGCAGCAACATCACTGTGCGGCCGTTAATTTTCTCCCTCACAACACCTTTGTAATACTATCGCTGAAGTGCTGGTACTTCCAGTGTCCTCATAGACTTCCTTACTTCCCCAACTCCTCTCCTCAGTCTGTGTCCATATCTGAATCATTGTGTCACAGAGTGCAGCATTCTGTTCCATAAATCACTACAGCTCAGTGTTAGAGGAAGATGTGTCAGGGCTGACTGGGAGCTCTGGGACATCTGTATATGTACTCTGGTCTTGCCCTTGCCTGAACAATCGAACAATTAAAGTGACATGTGAAAATGATTCCATTCTCACAGGAGGATGAGGACATGTCAAGCATTACGGTCGCTAAATTCAAGCTCCCTCTCAGAATCATGTTTGCTCCCCTGTGTGGATCCGTGTTCTGACATTCACAGAGACTGTAAAGATTTGCCCTATAATTGAGGCTGCTGCTGTTTTTAATACTGTCCCTGTGAGGCAGCTGCGTCTACATGTCTGTAACATAATGCAATATTGCCTACTTCCCTTGTCTTGTGTATAGCCTCCTGCACAGCCCCACAGCCCCCTCCATTGTTATTATCAATATTGCAGAATCCCCCACTTGGCGAGATCATGTCTCATTTATATGCCAGGGGCCTCATTTATCAACCGTACTTACGCACAAATCTGTGCGTAAGTAGGGCGTAAGAACATTGCCACGCAAAGTATGGAATTTACCAAAATGTACTTAGACTTATGAATGTGTGTAAATGTAAGCACAACTCTGACCATGCTTACGAACAGAATCTAGTGGTAGAATAGCGATATTACAAGCACAAAGCAAAGCATTTAAGAGTTTCAACGTCTGCATGAACACTAGAACCGCCAGCGTTCTCTTTATATCTATAATCGCCACGCGTCAAATCCACCCGTGCATTTCTAGGGTAATATAAAGTCATACATTTGTTTGTTTAATCATCATCTGTGTTTTGGACCTCTTGTTTTATAATCTAAGTTTATTTAAGAACACTGATCACGACTCAGTAATGAAACTGAAAGTAGATAAAAGACAGTGGCCTCCCAACTCCATTTTCACCTATCTGACAATTACCTTTATGAACAGTTCCAGTCCGGATTCCGCCCACTCCATAGCACTGAAACTGCACTCATCAAAATCACCAACGACCTCCTTATGGCAGCTGATTCTGGACTACTCACCATCCTCATCCTCCTGGACCTGAGTGCAGCCTTTGATACCATCTGTCACACCACCCTCCTCAACAGACTATCCTCCATTGGCATCACAGACACTCCGTTAGATTGGTTCACTTCTTATCTTTCTGGCCGTACTCAATTTGTTCAACTAAAGTCTTTTAAATCCATCCCCTCCCCCGTCACCACAGGTGTTCCCCAGGGCTCTGTCCTGGGGCCCCTACTCTTCATCATTTACCTCCTTCCCCTTGGCAATATCTTCCGCAAATTTGACATTAATTTCCACTGTTATGCTGATGACACCCAGCTCTACCTCTCTACAAAGCCCTCGTCCACTCTCCCGCCCACTTCCCTTACTGATTGCATCTCAGAAATAAAAACCTGGTTCACTCAAAACTTCCTGAAATTAAACAGCAGCAAAACCAAGGTTCTCCTCATTGGCACCAAATCTACACTATCCAAAACCGACAGCTTTTCTCTCACCATTGATAACTCCACTGTTTCCCCCTCCCCCCAGGTTAAGAGTCTGGGTGTCATCCTCGACACCACACTTTCATTTCAACCCCACATCAATAACATTACCCGAACTGCCTACTTCCACCTACGAAACATCAACCGCCTCCGCCCCTCCCTTACACCCCACACTGCCACCATCCTTGTCCACAGTCTGGTCACATCAAGGCTCGACTACTGCAACTCCCTCCTTTTCGGTCTCCCCCAAAAAACCCTCCATAAACTCCAACTTCTTCAACACTCAGCAGCAAGGATCATCTCCAGAACACCCTCCTCTCACCACATCACCCCTGTCCTTCACCCGCTTCATTGGCTCCCGGTTCATTTCCGTATTCAATTTAAAATCCTCCTTTACACCTTCAAAAGCATCCATAACCTTGCACCCACATATCTAACAGACCTCATTCAAATTGCCACTCCCTCCCGTGCACTCCGCTCCTCCTCCTCTGTTCACCTCACTGTCCCCTCTGCCCGTCTCACCACGATGGGGAGCAGAGCCTTCAGCCGCTCTGCTCCCCTGCTCTGGAATGCACTACCCCCCGACATCCGCAACAGTGACTCCATATCCCTGTTCAAATCTAAACTCAAAACTCATCTTTTCAAATTTGCTTACCCCCCCTGATCTTCCCATCCCATTTTTGTTTTTAAATCAATTAATTGTACTGTATTTTTCACATTGTACGGTGTCCTTGAGTGTCTTGAAAGGCGCCTTTAAATAAAATTATTATTATTATTATTATATAATATCGCCAATACATCAATGAAAACAGACGGTCAAAACAGCGTCCAAATGAGCTAACATCCTAAATGCAATAACTAGTTATATGGCTCACTTATTTTTAGGTAAGCTCTAATTGATTATTCATTAAATGTGTCACACGTTTACATATTTTGAAGCGGAGGATCCCTCCGATGCTCTCTGTGCGTCTCATCTGACAGCACTCAGCTGTGAGCTGGACGAGCCGCGGTGACTCGCCAGACTCGCCAATCACTCATTTCACTTAGTAACTCTAATGTTGTTAGGAACTTATCTTCATCTCTTATTTATTGAAAGAGTTTATGAATGACTGCACGTAAAGTTGTCAGATCGCGGACCCCAAACAATGCCGTTGCCTTACAACTTGCTCGAAAATATCACATTTTCCCATGCAGCAAGCTTTATTTTGTTTTAATGCCTGCACTAAGTGAACCAACAAAATATGTTTTGCTTTGATTCAACCTCGTTTACAAGGGTTTCCATTTATGTGTTGGAGAAGTTTGTTTTCGTTGCCCTCTTTCCCATTGTGGCGGAGAGGGGTAAAACCATGGTAAAACACATTCACATGGTTGATAAAGGGATGTGTTGTGACCATATATGGTTAATTGGAGGCGTTTCTGAATGCAAATGGTCTGATCGTGAACGAGCATGGTACTTAAGAACATGTGGGATTTATCAAGATTGATGACTTACTGGTGTGCGTACGATAGGCCAGCGCACGTTTGATAAATACCGATTTTTTTGTACTTAAGCACATACTAAATTTCATTCGTAAGAGTGAATTTAGAACCTTTTCTACGCACTGTTGATAAATGAGGCCCCAGGTCTTTTCTGCTCTCAGCCATGCAGGAATAAGCTGTTTCTCTGCTAAACCTCATTCAACCTCTGACATTTTGCCATTTCCACTGGAGATGATATCTGCAATGAAAAGCCCTTCAACGCTACGTGCTATTAACATTTATGATATCTCACACGCTTAACATTCAGGCTTGTTTTTTTATTTATTAGATTGAATATTTGTCAACCTCTCCAGGAATATATATAAGCAGTGAACTAGTTAACTAGTTATTGTGATCAAGATTGAACAGAGCTGACCAGACGGTAAGCAGATAAGATTAAGCTGCTCTGTCTCTGTACACATCTAGATAGGAAACTAGTTCAGAGCAAGGAGTAAGGGCTGAAAAAATAAATCATAATCATGATTATTTAGGTCATTATTATTGAAATCATGATTATCTTTCAGGTTTATTCAAGCGCTGCCCTCACATACGGGGAGACCCGCTCACAGCCAACCTGAGTCACACATACACAGTTAACACAGGTGCAGCTCGTAAGTGAGCAGTGATATTGTCCGTTTGGTTAACAGTCCGAGTGACGTTGGACTCCTATCAGCGCTCATGGAATGTCTCTTGTCCAGTCAAATTACCCCGGTCAGAACCAACGTCTGTATAAACATAATTCAACTGGAAAAAATAAAAACAAATATATATCATAGTCTAAGCTGCAGTGATGACATTTACTCTAGACAAGTAATAGCGCTAAGTCAAGTAATTAAAGTTTCTTCCTATACATTTAGATATTGTTAAATATCAGCCTAAAACATATTATTACCGCTCATACTGTAGTATATTGTAGTTTCTCTTCTTAACTGATGGCTTGGCTGGATGAAATGAAGTTGACAGCTGACGCAGTGTGAGGAGGCTTTCAGGAACAATTCTTTACACAACAAATTAACTGCAGTACGAAGCCAATTTAAAATCAAAGTGGTTAGACAGCCAGATTAGAACAGAGGAGATGCAGGTAGTTCCCGGTCAAATGTAAAAGCCTACTGAATTCATCTGTGTGTCCGTATCTTACCTAGAGGATCTAACATGAGCTGATACGGCTGAGCGGCTATTAAAATCAACAACTATGCCCTTCCCATACAAACTTATTGCAAGCCTATCCTTAAGAGGGCATTTACAGAAATCTTTAACTAATATGGATGTTCCTGTTTTGAACACCAAGAAGACTTTCTTGCTGCTAACTACCTGCCCTAGTATGGACTGTGGCCAGTCCATAGGGGCCTTTCCGTGCGTTCCCAGATTCTGGAGTAAACACACCAGGATCTGCTAACCTAGACCATAAAAACGTCATACCAGTTTCTGCCTTAACTTAAACACAGATAAGATGATTTACAGAAGCTCAGTCCTCCCGGCCGACATCTCACATTCCTACAGAAATGTGTTTAGGGAGATTGTATACTACAATATCCTTATTGGTAAACAAACAGGCAGGTTTACAGAAAGACAGATTGACAGGGTATGAAGGTGTGAACTGCTGATTCATACAAAACAAAGACATCCATACAGACACTTACACTGGAGGTCATATACTGTGCTGTGTCTGGGTTGGTGCATTCCTTCAGCATACTATGCTTTACCATCCGTTTTAAACAGCTCACTTAAGTCCCCCCCGACCACAACGTTGACGTTACACCTTGTGCAATATATTTTCTTTAAGAACTTTGTTAAATAAATGTAGTTGAAAAAAAGAAATGCAAGATGGATGCCAGAAATGCTAACAGGGCAGCATTTCTCTGCTTTCATCATAGTGGAGTCGATAGCAACAAGATGAGTGTTCAGAAGCAGTCAATGATCTCAAATGAACCTCCGTTCAATAACAATCAACACTGATTCATGTGCATACGGAGCATCATCGAATTGGGGTCAATTGCAGTTCATTTTCTGAGTGCTGAATTGATTTTGTGTGATGTATCTAATATTGAGATATGAATCAGTATGTGACGTGGACATGTCATGTTGAATGTTGTGACCTGTCCTGCAACACACATGTACAACATGCTTCTAACATTAGTTGACCTTTAAAAGTCCCTGTGTTTTTCAGGTCGGTTTCTGGAATAAAACCCTAACAATAATGTGCTTGTGTGAAGGAGTGGCTACGTCATTGAGTGAAGGCAGTGCACATACACTCGCTCTCACAAAGATACACACACACAACACAAATTCCCCTGCTCTTTTCCTGGTAATCACTAGGTTACATCACCTCTCCATTTTGTTTAGGACATTGATGATTTTTGTTTGGAAAATATGTCTAATGGGAGGGGCATGAGGATGTACCGTTAGTGAACAGTACCTACTCATTTACTTACTATTACCGAATGCTTCATTAATACAGTATGTCCCAGTCTGTTTACCAGTAACTAAACAGTGCTTGAATCAGTTTCTCAGTTCCTACTCATTAACCTATCATCACCTAATGCTTCATTAATACAGGAACTCCTGGTCTGTTTTCAGTAACTAATCAATGGTGCTATAATAATATTCTCTCAGTAGCTACTCATTAACTAACCATCTGTTCCTCATTCGTTCCTCAGTAACTACTCACTCTTTGTGACCCTTATAGTAAAGTGTTACCGCTCCATTTTAAATAACATTTATTTTACTTGTTTGATTAAATCTTGTCCTGTGAAGTTTGGTAAAAGAACCCTGCTGCATCTCAAGGTTCCTTTTAAAGTTAAATATAAACCATGCAATCCGATGAAAAAGCAAGCAGTGTGCACTGCAAACTTTGCCAAAAACACGTGCCAACCAAGACTGGCAACGCCTCAAACCTGTTTCATCATTTGAAATAATATCCCCCATTAGAACAGGCAGAACACAAATAATTGCTGTCCCAAACAGGAGTTGTTAGTGAACCCTCAACAAGCACCAGGCCGATATGTCAACCCAGCAGCCAACTGTCCAATCAGCATTCTCTTAAACCACAATGAACTTGTTTAAATGGTTTCTTCAGCTTTCATTCAGAAGCAAAAATCCCCCTTTACATGTTAGAAATAATAATTTGAGTTGATTTGGCAACATGTTTAATCATGGTTGTTGGTCATATTTTACCACCCATTGTCAAATAAAAAATGGCAAAAACAAATGTTTCACTGTTCAAGTTTGACAACAGCACAGGCAGTCAACGGGTAAAGTTAAGTCTGTTGATTAAGCTCCCTTTGTATTTTAAATGTATTGACATACTGTACCTTAAGGTTGAGCTTGAAAACCTACCTTTTTGCATTCAAGCACGTCTCCAATTCAGTGCTTCTAGTGTCTCTGCACACAGTCCATTGAAGGACACTAATGAGATGTGGTGCATTACAGTTCACTGTGTTTTAACACAGTCCAGTTCCTGCCCCCTGTCAGCCTCATGGAGCTGAACATTAGACATTCTGAGAGTCTGTATGTAATTGATTTGGGGATGGTTGTTGAGCCGTTTAAGCCTCCCTGAGCAGCCCCTCTTTGTGTGAAGGCATTTGGTGATAACACTTTGAATATTGTCATAACGCAATGGTTTGCAAGTTTGGATAATTGGCACCATTTGTGGCAAATTGTGCCTTTTACTTTTAACATTGTGTGTGTGTGTTCATGCGCGTGGTCGGTGGTGTATTATGGATGTAGAATACAGAACAATGCTGCAGAGCATAGCAGACGTGTGGGTCAGAGGAAAGATCTTAATCTTGATTGGACAAGAACCATTTGGAGGATCAGACTGAAGAAGGAGAGTTTTCTCATCAATTATAAATCCAGTTTCTCACCCTGCTCTCTTCTTTTGTGCGGTCCCTCGTATTCTCATCTTTTCTCCTGACTATTATGCTGAGCAGGTGTGTGTGTGGAGGTTGTCCAGCCTGTCTGTTCCTCTTATAATTAACTGTGGTGACACACTCGTGAAGCGATCGGACTGCAGAGGAACGTGATATGGTTTCCCTTTCAGTTCCGACTATCAAATGTCTGTGACGTACAATTCAGAGTGAGTTCATACTAATGGACTGGAGCTCAATAAGCTTTTTGTTCTCTCCCAAGACAAAAATCTGATCCTGCATTCATTTACTGGCCCATTTGGTCCATCCATCCATTAACACTGCAGTGGGTTTCAGTCAGTGTGAGGGAGAGTTTGGTTGGTGTTTGATCTTAGGGTTTCTCATCTTCTCTCCCCGCTGGCTGGTCTGCATATCAAAGCCTCTAGCCAGAGCCCTGCCTGCTCTCCCAGGACTCAGCCAGTGCATATCACTTGTCAGTTCACCACTTTGCACTTTATGTAAACTGTTATTGTGCATGAATGGGGGAGGATTTTGGTGTTTGACATTAACGTCCCCTCAGACAAAATATGCTTTCTGCCATTTTGGAATTTCCTGACCACACACATTGCACAAACTGACTTTTCATCATGTTCACAAAACTACTCTTTATGGCTTTGAGAACACTTTGAAACTTTTACCATAGGGTTTTTTACTTTCACTTAAAGTGAATAAACAAATTGGTCGGGATGTTTAGAGGTGCAGATCAGGTCGTATATGCCTTTTTTTATCTCTCTCTCTCTCGCGGTCGCGTATGTCACGTGACTCGCGTGTCCGCGCGTGACATATCTTGCACATTATTTTAGTTTGTTGTGAGTCTGAAGTGTTTTCAGACAACACAATTAGTTTTACCTTTATTCTCGACATCTCCCTCGTGCCTCGTACTCTCTGGACCAGCCGATAGCTAAACTATCAGGTGAGGGAGGGGCCGAGCGAGCGCACGGCTCGGCTGAAAGGGTTCGATGCATTTTAAATCCTGCATGCCCCGGCGTGCGGAACAATGATAGTTTAATAACGATTATTATGTTTTCATGATTGAGGGAAGCCGTAATAGTAATCGAAAATGAAATTAAAGTTATTGCCCTGCCCCTCAAGAAGGATGACTTAAATTGGGCTGAATTTGGAGAGGTTTTAAATAGCTATATTTATTCTCAATCTTTATCATTTTGGCGCTCCTGATTTTCCTTTGGCGCTGGATAAATCCGCTTTGGCGCGCGCCAAAACTTTCTCTATGCAGGAAAAACCCTGGTATCAGGGAGGGACCATAGGGGGGGACCAAAGAGAACAAGTGGAGCGGTTGAGGTATTTGGATTCAAATCTCTATCCCAATTGACATTTTCTCCCCAAATCTTCCACCCCAGCATTAAGAGTAAAAGAGTGAAGAGCTATTTAAGAAAATGTGTTGATTTAAACATGTCTAACAAGTGGCAAAGTGTTGATTAGCACTGGGCACAAGCGCCTGAAGAAGGGAACTGAGAGGCATTAAAATCCAATGATGAATGCTGACCCAGCCTAAAATAATGAATTACCGCACCCTAGTCTCAGTTAGTAGACATTGGCAACGACTTCTCTGTAAGACTGACGCTAAGTTGATGTATTTATAGCATATTGTTCTGAGGCATCTCTCTAGTTTATATGAAAACTGTAAAGGAAACCTGACATGGCCTGCAATATGGGCAGACGTGTGTACAGGTTGTGTATGTGGATGCATCTTGTGAATGGGTAGACTATGGCAGTGAAAGATAATAGGAATGCACCTGGAGCTTTTTTGTTGACATTGAATATTTGATATTTAGGTCTAACGTTTTTCTTCGGTTATAGTTCAGGTTATTTGTTTCACAGGTGACATTTTGGTTCATGTGTAAACGCTCATGATAAACTTTTCCAATGCTTGATTACTGTCATATCAAGAGCTATTTTTGGAAGTTTTTTTTATGGCAATCCATTATCACTTTGAGACAATCCAACATGTAAAATGTTAAATTCAATCCAATTTGGTCCATTTAGTCCATGAGCAATTCCCATAAACCTAGTTACCAGTGGTCGACATTGTCTCTGTTTTTCTGTCTTGCCCCAAGTGTTTTTCCCCATAAAGGACATCCATGCTCACTTATCGCTTCTGTCCAATGGTGACCTGAGTCAGCTCACTCCCCAGGCCCCGGGCCCCACTACAGCGATTAGCTTCCAGCCATTTCATTAGCTGTGCCCATCGATTCCCACGGGAAATGAGTCAAGTACAGCATCACCTGATCATAGCTGCCAACTCGCTAATGGAGAGAGGGATTGTGGGAGGTAGGAGTTCACATTGACAATGGAGGGATGGGAGGTGGGAGGAGATGAAACGGCTTAATGTGAAAACACAAACTCATACATTGAGACATATCCAGCACCCCATTGTTTCTGACTCACTGGGAGCTTCCAGCAGCCTGCGGGGCTTCGTTTATTGTTGTTTTAGCAATGAGGAGGAAGAAAGACATTTGATTCCTCTATCTCCATCCTTAGAAAGGATGCTGAACATCTATACGCATCACTTTTCTTCTGCTGTTATTCATATTCTGCGGATCATGCTTTTGGTTCCTGCTTTCATATTTTTAAATGCCCTGTTATGTCTCTTTATAGTCCCATTTAGATGCAAATTCTCTGCATGGCTTTCTCCACATTATATTTTCAAATCATGTTCCCTGGTATGAAAAGGAAATCATTTATATGCGAGTTGCTGAGGGCAGAAATCTGACTAGACAAGACATAGTGTCAGGTCTAGAGAACACACTATGTGTAGGCTACCACCCAAGGTTTCACTTGCCACAGGTTGTATTGCAGCAGCCTCTGTTGTTTTAATGCTGTGGCCATGCTGATAGTGTCAGCAGAGGCTCCAGGAAGTGGATGCGACCCACAGCGAGGTGAACAGAGACACAGCAGGCATACGGACAGGAGAGGGCAACACATCACATTCCACTGCCAAGGTTACACACCTACACAGCGTCACACACACACTGCCAAATTGCCAGAGGTTACTCAGCTGGCTGGCATGAAGTTTACCATCATTGAACCGGTTGACTAGCATTAACAGCCTGCAGCCATGAGTAGAAGGAGTGTGTCACAGCAGCAGAGGCCAGGATAGAAACAGTGGGGTAGCAAGAAGTCAAAAGTTGTCCCAAAGGTACACGAGTCACGACTGATAGAGGACAGAGATTTAAAATGACAGCTGGTGCGGTGGTGGAGCTGACTATAGCTAAGAGGCTGCATGTTACTCTAGATGAGGAGCAGATAAAGTAAGAGTGGGGGAAAAGTAGTTCTGTCGATGCCTTTCTCACCACATCCTCAAGCATTATAACTCTCTGCTAATGTATGCCATCCAACCATGTAACATTTAAAAAATAAATCTGCTTTACAATGTGGTTCATGTTGAGTCATAACTTATAAAAACATATTTTATCACAGTCTTTTTTGGTTTATTGGGTTGGATATGACAAGCAGGTCTTTTGTTCTACTTTCGCCTGAGGAATAATTTCACCAACAGCATCTGACACTTAAAGCATAGAAAGGGAAATCCAAAACCAAAGTTATTTGCATTCGTAGAGTTACCACCAGAGTACGTCTCCTCACGCAGGCTTGTCTCAAAGATTAAGCCATGCAAATATCCCTCTTTAATAACACTTGCTGACCAAGCATACAGCTGATGCAGAGAGCCATCGCCAAAGGTAAATGCTTTCAGCATATATTTTGAGCATTGAGTACCTTTTGAGGTTCTTCTGGAGAATAATCTGGACAGGACTTGTCATTGTTGGGGATTCTTGCAATACTGATACATATACATTCGTATAAAGCAAGGATAATGTACACTCCTTTGTTGATAAGAGTATTTAAAACTTGTTTTAAATGTAACTGTATGCTACATTTAGAACAAATAAAAAATGTGCAATTAATTAAATTAACTACAGTATGTACACTAATGCGATTAATCTGGTATACATATTTGAATCAATTGATAACCACAATATAGAGTAATTATACTATTATATGACATTGATTTTTAAAAAGAAAGAAGGTTGACCATGTCAGCCAGTAGATGACTATTAATTATAGATGTACCTCTGAGTGCAGGGATCATACAAATACACTGGATTGCCAGTAATAGTTGCTTGTTTACGATGTATTTTCCATGAAGCATCTCCATCATCCTAAATGTGTTACCACTTTGTTATTTACAGTGCCTAGATGGATGTTGTCCAGGAGCAATTTATAAGGAATCAATCACTGATCCTCTGCCTCCACTGCAGATTGAACTGGAAAAAATAAAAACAGGAATAGTTGGTCTGGCTGAAGGTCTGTGGACCATGTAATGAGGAAATGTACAGTAGTCACACTTAAAATAATGAGTGCTATGTGCTTTCTTTTCAGTTGATTTAATGTATTTACCATTATGTAACACCCCAGCTTTATTTTCCTTTCCTGTAAACAGAACCATAAAGATCAGATTACATAACGCACTGAGAAGTGTATTTGGTATATCAGCAATCAAATCCTCTTTTTATACAACTGATCTCTATCAAAAGAAACTTGGTTCCCTGTGGGACATTGCTTTTACCTCAAGTGTTTGTACAATAAACCTAAATTGACACATTGTACATTCTAATCAGATACGATACAACTTAATTATCATTGCTTATTGTACTGGCACTGAGGCAGCAAAAGGCAGTTAAGGATCTATGGTATATAACACAACAACAATTCAAAAAACAAAACATTTTGTAAATCCCAAAAGCATCTCATTACGATAAAATATTAAGCTTTCCTGAAAATACTCAGATCTTGATGGAAATGTTATATTAAAATTGATGCCCATGTCAACAATGCTGGTGTTTATATTATGTGTTTGATATGATGCAAGTACTTGCAATTAAAAAAACTTGTGTGTTGGAAAAATATCTTTAATATGCTCTCTCTCTCTCTCTCTCTCTCTGTCTTATCAAGCCATGATAGGTATTTTGTTAACTCTTATATCCACGCTCTGGTTTTTCAGCATAGCCATTTTGTAAGCCATAGTTCATCTCAACAGCCACTGTACTTGGCTGAGTACACACACATCCCATATTGATAAACAGCCTATTGAATAACAGAAACCGGAAACATAGGTTTAAAATAGCTCAGGGACAGTTTGTCGTGCAATATCCAATGACACGTGTTGCTTACAAAGAGAAAAACAATTATAGAGTACGATGATTCACCTACATCCATCTTCCTAGTGTGGTTATAAGCCAAGGCAGGAAGCATAACTGAGATGTGTTCCCCTCAGAATGCATTTGAGGTTAAATGAGTGATAGACCAGCCACCCCCCCTGAAAAAATAATCTCTCACGCTTTTATCTGCGACCTAAGTCTTTGGCTCATGACCCAGCCTTCATGATCATTTCATTTTTCATTTAACTTTTATTTATCCTCGAGAGACCAATTGAGGGGTGACCCTCATTTTCAATGACGTCGAGTTCAAACTAATTCAAAGGAAAAACAACAATACATAAACAATATTCAACGCAAATACATCAAATACACAACAACAGGTGAAGAGAAAAACAATTGAAACATTTACACAGTGGTGACGATTAACTGGTAGCAATTCAAATTAAATGGGTGAAAGTACAATATAGCCTAATTAAAACAGTTACAGGTAGAGTTTGGAAGATTTAAAATAGTTTGTTTAAATTGGTTAAAGGATATGAAGTTATTTAGTTTAATTTGTTGCTGTAAATTGTTCCAGGAGTCAGGGGCACTGAAGCTAAAAGCTGTCTTTCCCAGCTCAGACCGGGCTTGTGGGACATAAAGCATAAGCATGTCAGTGGAGTGGGTCTGATAACGCCCATCTGAGATTTGCAGCATTTCTGTTAAATAACGAGGAAGCTTCCCGGTCAAGGCTTTGTAAATAAAAACATGCCAATATGCGTCACGTCTCTCTTTAAGGGAGGACCACCCAACCTTTTCATATAAAAGACAATGGTGTGTGTCATAAGCATCTCCTGTGATGAACCTTAAAGCAGAGTGAAAAACAGAGTCCAGGGGCCTCATTTATCAACAGTGCGTAGAAAAAGTTCTAAATTCACTCTTACGAATGAAATTTAGTATGTGCTTAAGTACAAAAAATTCGGTATTTATCAAACATGCGCTGGCCTATCGTACGCACACCACCAGTAAGTCATCAATCTTGATAAATCCCACATGTTCCTAAGTACCATGCTCGTTCACGCTCAGACCATTTGCATTCAGAAACGCCTCCAATTAACCATATATGGTCACAACGCATCCCTTTATCAACCATGTGAATGTGTTTTAACCCCTCTCCGCCACAATGGAAAAGAGGGCAACGAAAACAAACTTCTCCAACACATAAATGGAAACCCTTGTAAACGAGGTTGAATCAAAGCAAAACATATTTTGTTGGCTCACTTAGTGCAGGCATTAAAACAAAATAAAGCTTGCTGCATGGGAAAATGTGATATTTTCGAGCAAGTTGTAAGGCAACGGCATTGTTTGGGGTCCGCGATCTGACAACTTTACGTGCAGTCATTCATAAACTCTTTCAATAAATAAGAGATGAAGATAAGTTCCTAACACCATTAGAGTTACTAAGTGAAATGAGTGATTGGCGAGTCTGGCGAGTCACCGCGGCTCGTCCAGCTCACAGCTGAGTGCTGTCAGATGAGACGCACAGAGAGCATCGGAGGGATCCTCCGCTTCAAAACATGTAGACGTGTGACACATTTAATGAATAATCAATTAGAGCTTACCTAAAAATAAGTGAGCCATATAACTATTTATTGCATTTAGGATGTTAGCTCATTTGGACGCTGTTTTGACCGTCTGTTTTCATTGATGTATTGGCGATATTATATCTACTTTCAGTTTCATTACTGAGTCGTGATCAGTGTTCTTAAATAAACTTAGATTATAAAACAAGAGGTCCAAAACACAGATGATGATTAAACAAACAAATGTATGACTTTATATTACCCTAGAAATGCACGGGTGGATTTGACGCGTCGCGATTATAGATATAAAGAGAACGCTGGCGGTTCTAGTGTTAATGCAGACGTTGAAACTCTTAAATGCTTTGCTTTGTGCTTGTAATATCGCTATTCTACCACTAGATTCTGAGTCAGAGTTGTGCTTACATTTACACACATTCATAAGTCTAAGTACATTTTGGTAAATTCCATACTTTGCGTGGCAATGTTCTTACGCCCTACTTACGCACAGATTTGTGCGTAAGTAGGGTTGATAAATGAGGCCCCAGGAGTTTAAGACATGAATGTGATGCATGCCGGTAAACCACATCACCGTAATCAAGGACAGACATGAAAACTGCCTCAATAATCCTTTTCCTACTAAATAAAGGGAAGGTGATTTTGTTCCTATAAAAATAGCCAATTTTTTGACGTAGTCGACGAACAAGATTTTTTATATGAAAATTAAAAGTGAGTTTATCATCTAACCAGATGCCAAGATATTTGTACTCTGTGACTCTTTCAATTAAAAATCCATTATTTGTAAAAATATTAAAATCATTAAAATTTGTAGTTCTTGCTCTGGAGAAACACATATATTTGGTTTTGTCTGTATTTAGAACCAGCCTGAGGTCCACTAGACAGTCCTGCAGGGTGTTAAAAGAGCTTTGTAGGTTCTGAGTAGATTGGTGCACCGAATCGGAAATGCAATACAGTACTGTGTTGTCAGCGTATAGATGGGCGTGACAGTTTTTTAGCGATGAAACAATGTTATTTATATAAATTGTGAAAAGAACTGGACCTAAAATTGAGCCTTGTGGGACACCATTTTTAACAGTTAAAAACTCAGATTGGTATCTTCCGAGTTTAACTGACTGCTGTCTATCAGAGAGATAATCCCTAAACTAGCTACATAGGTGAGAGTAGGTGAGGAGAATTGACTGGTATCTCCAGAGATTTGCCTCTTAATTGAATCTTGTAATGTTTTGCATAATTTGATTCACAAGAACCAGAGCAGTTGACCACACAGCATAATTGTGTTCGCAGCATAGTCGGGCTGTCAGATCGTTAAGAGGTGTGCACTACCTCATACACTTTACCTCAAGCTATGTTATATTAGCAGTATGCCAATGATTCCTATTGTGTGTTTAAATAATGGATGCAACATGGTGGCCAGAGGCCTCATCCTCCCTGTTGGAACTGAAGTATAAATGCTCATCGAGCTGCTCTCAAGTCTTGTAATCCACCAGAGCCCCGGGGTGGCAGCATTAGAGAGGAGGATGAAACACACCGTCAATAAAGAGGCCACACAGTGTTGACTGCACTTCACACAACATTAGGGCCATTGATTTTGCACCAACTGTATAGTAATGCATTTTGTAGACAATAGATGGCTGTCAGCTATTTCAACCACAATAATAAACAAGGAATTATATTGTTTTAGGCATTTTTTTTTTTTCCAACATTGTATTTATTGATTTTTAACATTTTGCACATACAAAGTCTTACACATTAATCAGCAGATTTGTACCCTATATTAGCACCAAGGTGTAGGACATTACAAAAAAAACATATATGAAAAAAAAAAACATATATCTATATATATATATATATATATATATATATATCACAAGTACAACAGGATTTAAATAACGAAAATAAAAATAACGTGAGACCCCTCAATTCAGGCGTCTAACAAACAAAACCAAAAGTATATAACAGACAAACAATAAGTCCTGTAGAATTTCTAATGTTGCAGTCGGGGAATACAAGTAAAATCACATTACAATCTAGTATTCATCATATAGTCACGTGAGCGTTGCAGAGGGCAATTTATTCATCCCCAGGTTCTTCTATCATATGTGCTATATCTCTCCTCTCCAGAAAACTTATAAACGGACCCCATATGTTATTAAAGAGTGACTCCTTGGCCTTAATAATGTATGTAATTTTTTCTAAGGGCAGAGTTGTAGATAACTCAGTAATCCATTTATTTAAACTGGGCATGCCCACTTTTTTCCATGACAGAGCAATTATTCTTTTAGCCAACAATATACCAATTTCTATAAATATGCGGTGTCCTTTCCTAATATTGTACTTTTCTGGATATAGACCGAGTAAGAAAAGTTTGGCATCTAAAGGTATTTGTATTGGAATAATATCCTGGATACACCTCCTCACAGCCTCCCAAAACTTATTAACTTCTTCACATTGCCAAAGACAATGAAAAAGAGTACCCTTTTCCTTCTCACACTTGATACATATATCTGGAACGTCACTGTTGAATTTATTGAGTTTTTCTGGGGTGATGTAAGTTCTCATGAGCCAATTGTACTGCAGTAATTTAAGACGAGTGTTAATTGTTTGTGATTGTGCTTTGGTACATGCTCTCTCCCACTCCACAATGGTTATGTTGTCATGTAGGTCTTCCCTCCAAGCCTCCAGCCTCTTTACCGATGACTCTGAGGACTCGGCTACTAGAAGGTTATAGAATTTGGAGATTATGCCCCGCCCCAAATTGTCCGTACACATTATCTTTTCTACTTTTGATAAGGGTGGGATAGACAATGATTGGCCCTGTTGTGATCGGATAAAATTCCGCAATTGTAAAAATTTAAAAAATTGATTACGGGGGATATTATAGTCAGCAGTTAGTTCTTCAAATGATTTCAGATATTTCGTGACTGGGTTAAATAAATCTCCAATTTTTTGGATTCCATTGTCAGCCCAGAATTTGAATCCTGCATCGGATTTACCTGGAGGGAAAAAATTGTTTCCCCAGATTGGACTGAAGAGTGAGAGAGAGACATGCTCCCCAAGATGTTTGTTAACTTGTTGTAACACAGTAATCATATTTTTAACCATGGGGTTCTTTATGATTTTTTTAAGCCTTTTAACATTATCTGAGTACAGGAAAAGGGGAAGAGGGAGGCCCAGCTGTTGGCTTTCCATCTCCCTCCAGAGAGGGGCTTCCTCTTCTGAAAAGTAAAACATCAGCGTTCTTAACTGAGTCGCCCAATAGTACCAGAGCGGATTGGGGCACTTAAGCCCCCCTCTATCATATGGCAAGTATAGCAGTGACAGTCGCAACCTGGAGCGTCTATTGTTCCAAATAAATCGGATGAAAAGTTTCTTTAGGTGAGAGAATAGATTACTCGGTGGTGGCAGTGGTACATTTTGAAACAAATACAGCAATTTTGGCATTACATTCATTTTAAGGATATTTATTTTCCCTATTAACGACATTGGTATAAATGACCATCTATCCATTGATTTCTGGACTTCGTGCATTAACGGACTGTAATTAACTTCTACAATATTCTCAAGATGGGGTACAATTTGAATGCCCAGGTATGTAAAACAATCAACAACTTTAAATTGAGCAGCTTCCTGAGGTGGGGATTTCCTTTCTAAGTGGTTTAACGGCATAATTGAAGTTTTGGATTTGTTTATCTTATAGCCTGAAATGTTTCCAAATGTCTTGATCAATTCTAACAGGACCGGAATAGATTTCCCCATATTTTTTAAGAAAACAATAATATCATCTGCATATAATGCAAGACGGTGCTCCTGCTCCCCTATTCTAATTCCAGAGATATGTTTATGAGTTCTCACTGCAATAGCCAATGGTTCGATTGCTATAATAAATAATAATGGGGAAAGAGGATCCCCTTGTCTGCATCCTCGTTGTACTTTAAAAGGTTTTGAGATATTACTATTAGTCAGTACCTCTGCGTATGGATCAGTGTAGAGCAACTTAATCCATTTCCCAAAATTTCCTCCCAGGCCAAAGCGATCCAGAGTTTCGAAAAGGTAAAGCCACTCGACTCTGTCAAACGCTTTTTCAGCATCTATTGACAGAAAAGCAGTATCTTGCGCCCCCTTTTGGCTGTGGAGAATATTCAAAACCCTTCTGACATTGTGGAAGCCTTGTCTGCCACGAATAAAACCACACTGATCTTTCCCAATTATTGTCGGTATTATGTCTTCAACCCGTCTAGCTAAGATTTTACACAGCACTTTCAAATCGGCATTTAGAAGGCTGATTGGCCTCATATTCTCGCATTTATTATTTGGTTTACCAGCTTTTGGCAGTAAGGTAATCATAGCTCCTCTTAACGAGAATGGCAGGATTCCATTTGAAAATGATTCTTTAAACATTGCCAATAATGGAGCTTGCAGCCTATTTTTGAATTTTTTATATATTTCAATGGGTAAACCGTCTGGCCCTGGTGATTTACCTACTTTAATATTATCAATTGCTATGGACATTTCCTCTAAAGTTATGTCTTGTCCTAATTCAATCCTGTTATCTTCTGATGCCCTAGGAATATGAATTCCATCTAAGAAATTGTCCAATTTAAGTTTGTCATGTATAACCTCAGAACTATAAAGTTTCTCATAGTATTTCCTGAAGGAATTGTTTATTTCAGTTGGTTCTACTATGTCGTGTCCCTGGTCATTTTGAAGTATAGAAATTAGTCGTTCACTCTGTAGCTGTTTGATACGCCAAGCAAGCACCTTGCCGGATTTTTCCCCCTGATCATAGAATGTTTGTTTTAGGCGAAGCAGACTGGATACTGCTCTTGATGCAGAAATCTCGTTATATTTTGTTCTTAGCAGGAGTAGTCTTTGATGAGTTTCAGCAGAGCGTGATTGATAATATTCATCCTCCAGTACTTTAATTTCGGTTTCCAGCGTCTTTGTCTCCTGGTATGTCTTCCTAGCTTTGGAACTAGTTATTTGGATTATTTGGCCCCTGATGAAGGCCTTAAAGGCCTCCCACCTAATACTGGCTGAAGTTTCTGTTGTGTTTGTTTCAAAGTAGAATTTTATTTGTTCATCTAAGAAGGAGACAAAGCCAGGATCAGTTAACCATTTTTGCTTGAAACGCCATCTAGGGGATCCCTCACCAATTGGAGATCTTGATATACTATGGAAGTTGGAGCGTGATCCGAGATTAGAATAGCGTCATAAGAGCAATCTTTAATTTTATATTTTAAGCTGGCTGATATCAGAAAAAAATCAATACGCGAATAAGATTTATGTGTGCTGGAGTAACATGAAAAGTTCAAGTCGCTAGGATTTGTCTCTCTCCAGATATCTATCAAATTCATATCCTTCATGAAATGGTGTATTACCCCCCTACTTCGAAGATGAGATTGGTCACTTCCTGAGCTTCTATCTCTGACTGGATCCAGAGTACAGTTGAAATCTCCTGCTAAGATATACTTGCCGGAGAGATCAGACAAGGAAAGAAACAAGTTCTGAAAAAAATTTGGGTCATCAATATTTGGGGCATAAATATTTGCCAAGATTATTTTTTCCTTAAGAATATTACCCTGAATGATAAGATACCGACCCCCTTTGTCTTTAATAATCTTATTTACCTGTAAAGGAATAGACTGATGCACCAGGATAATAACTCCTCTTGCTTGGGAAGTAAAGTGAGCTGAATACACACTGCCTCTCCACCTTCGCCTTATCTTTAACTCATCACTTTGCATCAGATGCGTTTCTTGAAGGAACACTATATTAGACTGTATCAGTTTGATTCTATTCATCACCTGTTTAACTTTCTTGAGTTTTTGTAGTCCTCTGCAATTCCATGAAGTAATTTTAATTTTTAGCTCACTAGACATTTAACGAATTAAAATTATTCTCCCCGACGTTTGAAGCAACTACCATAAAGTAAAAACAAAACATGACAAATACAAACTTGGATGGAACAACCAATGAACATTGAGCAAACATACCCCTTAGCCCCTTCAGGTTACCTGACCTGAATACCCTCCCCCCTTAAATCGTATGACTTCCTGAAAGCTTATTACTGTTCTACCCAAAAGAGAAGAACAGAGTAGCTGTGCTATCAACCTTGTATCTTGAACCTTAACTCCTGTGCTACAATTTGAAAATAAAACTCTTTTCACTTGAATACTATAACAGAGCAGAGGGATGCATTATGCCTTTTTCCAGCAAATAAAACCACCTTAAAATAAGAGTGAGGAAAAAAAGGAAAAATTAAAAAAGGAAAAAAAGGGAGATAAACTATCTCCTTTGCCTGTAGTGACTGCCCACTGGTCCAATAATGTTGTCACTCTTGCCTCTCACTGTATATAAAAAATATTTTTAAAAAATAAATAAAATGGGGCAGAAAAACATACAATATGTATGTCCATTTGAAAACAAAAGGTTTTCTCTTTATGACCCGTTTTTCACTTGAATACTATACCATGGCAGAGGGATGCATTATGCCCTTTTCTCAGCAAATAAAACCACCATACAAAAAGAGTGAGGAAAAAGGGAAAAAATAAAAAAGGAAAAAGGGAGGAATACTATCTCCTTTGACTGTAGTGTCCACTGGTCCAATAATGTTGTCACTCTTGCCTCTCACTGTATATAAAAAATATTTTAAAAATAAATAAAAAAGGGGCAGAGATGTATACAATATATGTCCATTTGAAAACAAAGGGTTTCTCTGTATGACCCGTTTTCCCAAACAGACCTTCAAAACTGACGAGAGAGTTTAAAAGTAACTAAGCAAGTTAAACCAAACATTTCTAAAAAATAAAAATAAAGAAGTTCCAAACCGAGCTAGTTCTAAACAAGCCATATGTAATATCTGCAATCGCTCATTATTAAACCACGATACATGTTACCTTTAAATTGACGTCAGCGTTTGCAATGTATAGGTTTAGTCCTTTCAGTGCTCCTCTGACTTGATCCTTCTGATAAAGTCTTCTGCCTCGCTTGGGTTGTTAAAGATGTGAGATCGTCCCTTATGTGTAACAATAAGTCGAGCAGGTGGGACTATACCATACCGGAGTCCTAATGCTCGGAGCTGCCGCCTCGCCTCGTCAAACTCTTTTTGCTTCTTGTGCAGGCCTGCTGCCACGTCTTGGTAAAGCCTCACATGGTGGTTCTTGTAAAGGATTTGTCCTTTCGACTTGGCTGCTCTTACCACCGCTTCTTTATCTTTATAGCTCAAAAACTTCATTATGAGCGTTCGGGGTGCCGCGTTGGTGTCTGATCTCGGACCGATCCTGTGTGCCCTCTCCACCGTTGGTTTCGCACGTAGCTCCAGCACCTCCGGGATCCAGCTCTCCAGGAAAGTACATGCATCTTCGCCCTCTGCTCCCTCCGGTAGATTCACCAGCCTCAAGTTTGAGCGCCTAGATCTTGCTTCCAGGTCCAGTATTTTCTCTTCCAAGTCCTTATTTTTACCTTCTAGAGATTGCACTTTAGTTTGGAGCGTTGTTACGCTGTCTTCGGTGGTGGAGATCCTCGCCTCTGCCTGCGTCACTCGCTCTGTACAGTCCGAGACGTCCTGCCTCACGTTCTCAATAGCAGTGAATAAGCCGTCGAATCTGGTTGAAAACTCCGTTTTCATGTTGTCGATAGCTGCCAGTATGGTGTCGGTGTTAGCTCCCGACTCATCCGTTGCAGTCTGGTCTTGTGTTGTTGTGTCCTCATTTAGTGCTATGCTAGCTATTTCGTCCGTCTCATGGTCCGTCTCCATAGCTTTAGCGCGAGGAGTAGCCGTCGAGCTAGCGGGCGAGGTGAAGTTCGACATTTTCGTTTGATTATTTCGTTTTTGGCTTGCTTTTTTCTGTGCGCGAGGCATAACCGTAGCTTATCTGCATTAAAGTGACCAAGCAGCAGTTCTCAAATAGAGTTTTTTAAAAGGATTTAAACACTATGGTAGCGGAGCAGGAGAATACACGTCCACTCAGCAAGCCGCCATAACCGGAAGTCGTTTTAGGCATTTTTGAAGTAACATGGTGTCTGACTCCTTATCTTTTTGCTTCCAATGTTGTTGGAGAGGGACAGAGAGAGATCCACATTATCTTTGTTTATCTCTGTAGGAGTCTTGTTGATAAAAAAAAGTTGTCCTTTGCTCTCCTTGAGAATACAATTTTAACAGAAACCTGTCACAGCCAATCAGAATTGCTCCCTCCCCCAGTCGGTGATTGGCTGGTTATTCGGTGCATTTTTAATGAGGCTGTGCCACCTGGAGTGAGCATTAAGGCAGAGTTGGCGGCTCGCATTGTATGTTGAGAGTGCAGAGCCACTGTGGGTGTGTTTGTGTGTGTGTGCTGGTGCTTATGAGCACACAGAGCAGAGATTGAACGAGCATGTGGGCAGAGTTGAGCGCACACAGGACAATTTGTTGTATGGTCAGATTAATACATTCTGTTCAGATTATAAAGTATGTGCTTGCGAGAGACCCACTGCACACTCAAAACAGTACCACTGCGCTCCCACGAATAAATCACGATAGTTAATCCATTCAGACCAGGTATGTTTTTGGAAGTAGACACTATCAGCATGAGCAGCTTATCTATCATACCGTGCATTAACTGCTTTCACTGACCCTATGGCAGGTGCCATTGAAACAAGGTGATCAAGTGATGTTTCCAAGTGTCGATCAATTAAGCAGTGCACGTGGAGAGTGTTGAACAAAACAATACCAATAAATGCTACTATGTAAAACACAGCCAGAGGGAGGAGGACTGTGCAGATAAACACACCACCTCATATTCTTGTGGGGAAGAAGTGATCATTGAGATGGATTATTTTTGTGGGACTCTTATCATTTATGTTTTTATTAAGATGTTGCACAGTATGCCTTCAAAGAGTGGAACATGAAGTATCAACTGCATTTCTGTCATGTTCTCTCTTAGGAGAATGTCAAATCATGTTTCTACTGCTCAGATGAATTAATCATGTGATTTAAAGGAGACTGATCTCATCTGATCAGGGAGACTGGTTTTCTTGATTGAGTTTAAATACATATTTGTCTTATAGTCATCTATAATGTAGGTATACCATACATGCTGACGGAAAATAATTTTAAATCATATTTAAGTCAACTGCAAAAATAGTCAAACACCCATGTATCACATGTATGTCACTTCTAAATCCAATTAAAATAGGACTTTCTAGGATACCATTTGACTGTTTGTTGCATTTCGTCCTTTAGTTGTCTAAACTCATTATCACCACTTTTGTCACTCTGTGAGTTCTAATTACATATTTAAGTCTGTGTACAATTATTGTGAGCAGTTGAAATACTTCCAATTTACAAAAAAAGGGTCTTAATAAACAGCTCTTTGCAACACTACCCTATTTCACAAAGTGCACACTTATGTTGGGCAAGGACCCTCCAACTTTCTCTTGACTCTTCTATTTTAGTCAACAACCTCTACTGTTCTACATGTTAAATACTACTTTGCTAAGGATGTCTAATTATTCTGAAGTGTGAGGTGAAAAAGCTGACATTCTTCCATTTCAACATTGCTGAGAGGTATTGAATTGGATAAGTTCTCTGCGTCTGATATCCCACTGAATCCCTCTGGTCAGACTCTGGACAGACAGACAGACTGGACAGAGTTCACGTTCAGAAGGTGAAAAACCGACTTTCACTGAATGAAATGCACTGACTGAACACTTTTCAGGGACCAGATACTCAGAATGAGGAATATATGGACTGAAAGTTACTTGCTCATGTACCTTGATAAACCTAAGCACTGACCCAGCTTTCCTAGCAGAATGAAAGTACTTTGAACCTTGCAAATGAAGACCGCTTTGACTTTTTCATGAAGATCTATAGACTTGGCTAGAATAGGCGGCGTTCTTGGTGTCCAGTGATCCCTGTAGCTCAGCTTGGCAAAACCTAAATAAAGACATTTCTTGGATCATTATGTGTTCGTTTGTGGGGCCACTGGGGACCGATCTGAAGTAGGCTTGGTGTAAGGACGCATTCCCTACCTGGATAAGGCACTCCTCTGGTTTCCTGCTGAGAACAATGGCCTCAGATTTAGAGGTGCTGATCCTCATCCCAGCCACTTCACACTCGACTGGAAACCGACCCAGTGAGTGTTGAAGGTCACAGACTGGATGATGCCATCATGACGACATAATCTACTTTGGGTATATTTTAAACCAAACAAACAACAAACATGATATTTTCCCATTTTCTTTGTGTGCAGGGTGATAGTCAAAAAGATAAACCCAGACATTGCATCCCACAAGGAGGCATTTTGATATTATTTTTGGGGCCCTTCCTTTGTTAGTGCTCTACATCAATCCAATCACCAACAGTTTATGGTTCGGTTTATGGTACGGACATTGCGTAATGCTTTTGGAAGTAAAAAAGAAAAAAATATGACAACAATTTCACTGAATGATTCAACTATTTCATCTCAACATTGCGTGCAGTAAATTGCGAGGGCATTTGGCTCACTGTTTACGGGGTCAAAAGAAACCACGGACCACCTGTTTCCCTCCTGTTGTATGTTTTCTGTTATCAGGCTTAAGTCAATACTGGACAGTCATGATTTATACATGAACCCTCAGGCTAAAACCTGGAGCAAGTTGGGCTTTGGAGATAGCTACGTGCTTATTGAGAGCTGCTTGCAATTACACCACACACTAAGTGCTCTCTTGGTGTATCCTGTGTGTGTATGAGTGTGCACGTGTGTGGTGGGATGCAGTGGGAGGTGTAATGACTGACTAACACGGATCAGCTGCTGTTCTTCTTTCCACCTCAGATGATCCCATTCATCCGCTCAGCCTTTCCTTCAACTCTCCAGCGTCTGAGCTTTCTCCACAAAAGGGGGCCTTCCTTTTTTGCATCTTTTTATTAAGGAAGACAAATAATGTGTTGCTTTGTGCAATCCCAGCCATATTATTTATGCAATATCCCGGTGCATATGAAGATTGTAAAACACAACAACAATTATGCTGCATGGGGGCGCCCTTAGCTCAGTTGGTAGGGCGTCCCCCCATGGGCCTCGGCCAGCAGCGGACCATGGTTCGATTCCAGCCTTCGGTCATTCTCTGCATGTCACTCCCCTCTCTGCCTCATTTCAACTCTCTCTACACTATCAATATACAGTCATATGAAAAAGTTTGGGAACCCCTCTCAGCCGGCATTATAATTGACTCTGCTTTCACACAAAAAAGATAAAAGTGGTATGTCTTTAATTTACCAGGAACAGCTAAGTACTGGGATGTTTTCAAAACAAAGATTTTTTGAAAAGCAGTATTTGGTTGTATGAAATAAAATAAAATGTGAAAAACTGGCTGTGCAAAAATATAGGAACCCTTGTGGTTTTGTTGATTTTAATGGCTGTAACAGCATGTAAAACTGATGACTTTAAACACAAAGTTGGTTGGATTATGTTGTTAAGCCTTGAACCTCATAGAAATGTCTGTTTAATCATGAGCAAATGTATTTTAGGTGCCTAAATGCAAGTTGCACTTATCTTTGACTCTCTGCTGAAGTGAGACAGAATGGGATCATCAAAACAGCTCCCAAAAGATCTGAAAAACAAAGATTGTTCATTGTCATGGTTTAGGGGAAGGCTACAAGAAGCTTTCCCAAAGGTTTCAATTGTCAATTTTGACTGTAGGGAACGTTGTCAGGAAATGGAAGGACACAGGCATAGTGGCAGTTAAACCCTTGCATGGCAGACCAAGAAAAAAACAGGAGCGGCATAGGTGGAGGATTGTGAGAATGGTTGCACACAACCCACAGATCACCTCCAAAGACCTGCAAGAACATCTGGCTGCAGATTGTGTATCTGTACATCGTTCAACAATTCAGCGCAATTTGCACCAAAACATCTGCTTTTTATAAAGACCAAATAACTTAATTTTTGTCTCATCAGTCCAAAGCATTTTCTTCCAATATGAAGCTGGCTTGTCTAAATGAGCTTTTGCATACTCCATGCAACTGTATCTGTGGCGT
The DNA here is from genome assembly GCA_026122265.1 of Ammodytes dubius. Classification (NCBI taxonomy): domain Eukaryota; kingdom Metazoa; phylum Chordata; class Actinopteri; order Uranoscopiformes; family Ammodytidae; genus Ammodytes; species Ammodytes dubius. The sequence goes on along the minus strand of JAOPFK010000090.1, from coordinate 41,094 downwards.
GGGCGCAGAAAGGGCTTCCTTCTCATCACCCAGCCATACAGATGTTGTAGAACCATGTACAGATACACAATCTGCAGCCAGATGTTCTTGCAGGTCTTTGGAGGTGATCTTTGGGTTGTGTGCAACCATTCTCACAATCCGCCGCATATGCTGCTCTTGTACTTTTCTTGGTCTGCTAGACCTGGGTTTAACTGCAACTGTGCCTGTGTCCTTCCATTCCCTGACAACGTTCCTTACAGTAGAAATTGACAATTGAAACCTTTGGGAAAGCTTCTTGTAGCCTTCCCCTAAACCATGACAATGAATAATCTTTGTTTTTAAGATCTTTTGGGAGCTGTTTTGATGATCGCATTCTGTCTCACTTCTGCAGAGAGTCAAAGAGAAGTGGAACTTGCATTTAGGCACCTAACATACCTTGTATCATGATTAAACAGACCTTTATATGAGGTTCAAGGCTTAACAACATAATCCAACCCATTTTGTGTTTAAAGTCCTCAGTTTTACATGCTGTTACATGCATTAAAATCAGCAACACCACAAGGGTTCCCATATTTTTGCACAGCCAGTTTTTCACATTTTATTTAATTTCATAAAACTAAATACTGCTTTTCAAAAAATCTTTGTTTGGAAAACATCCCAGTACTTAGCTGTTCCTGGTAAATTAAAGACATACCACTTTTATCTTTTTTGTGTGAAAGCAGAGTCAATTATAATGCCGGCTGAGAGGGGTTCCCAAACTTTTTCATATGATTGTAGCATAAAAATGCCCAAAAAATATCTTAAAAAACAAACACAAAAAAAACAATTATGCAGCATTGTCAAAGGTTTGATCTCTTTGATTTTCTAGTTTGAAGTGCATTTGATGATAAATTGTTTGTTTGACGCAGAACATACAGATGGTTAACTACCTGTCAGTCATAGGCACTTATGAGTTGCATATTTGTCTACCTTCCTGAGCAGTCCCCTTCATCTGTAATGTGCTTTCATGCTGGTGAATGTCTGCACTGCTTACTGTCTCCTTTCTTCAGTCAAGCATGTCCCTCCCACTGTTAGTGGTGATCATTGTGGCTGTGAACTGGGACCAGTGTGCTGCATAATGACATCTTGATGGAAGCTCTCAGGAAGTTGTATTAACAGTGTCAAATTAGCTGGCATACATGGGGATTGCAGATTCCTGTGTCTCAATCAAAGTCTGCTGCATGCCTCCTAGCACCCCAAGCCCTAAATTAATTTGTGTCCTGTCTAATCTCTATCATTCACAGTGGATCCACTCAGTAAAGGCTCATTACTATTTAGTACTAACAATTTGATGTCCACATTTTATTATCAAGTTCTCAGACATGCTAGTTCTGTTTCTAACCAAAAACACAATATTGTTGCCTCAGTCTTCTATTTCTCTTTGGCTTCGCTGTTCTGCTTTGACACGTTTGAGTAACCAGTTGCCTTTTTTCTCATATTTTACTATATGGAGGTCCACTTATACCCTAATATCAGGGTTCTGTGTTGGTAGCCTTGGAATCAATTAAACATTAAAGTGAATTGAGGCTGGTAGCTGTTGAAAGCTCCCAGAGGGACTGCTTATCCTTCACAGCTGAGGGAGCTGTAACCAGAATTCTGGTCTGCGCCCCGGGTTTTTGCACTGTGTTCCTTTTACTCTTATCTCCTCTCTTAATTGTGATGATATAATGAGAAGAAAGTAAGAAGAACAAATGAGAGGGAACAATATTAACAAGCAGACATACCAGGAACCTATATACTTTACTGAGACAAAGAGAGGACAGACAGGTGGAGAAAATAAAGACACAAAGAGACAATTAAACAGACCAAGTTCATGCAGTGGTTTTCGGTTATAGTCTAAGCTTTTGATAAATAGCGTTATTATAACCTATAACCGAGTGACATCACTGGTGTTTCTCTGAGAGTCAATCATACACCGTTTAAACACTTCATCTCGCTCTACCATTGGCTCAGACCCGCATTTTCAGAAATAAGCTAAATGTTAAATTATTTAAAGATATAATACTCAAATTTGCACTCTGTCTAGACATGTATGCACTATGCACATTTTCTTCTGCAAGTTACTCTAAATATCTCCAACAACTAAAGTCTTTTAAGTTTAAAGGGATATAATCTTAGGAGTAGTCTAAATATATTGAGCTGCTTTTGACTTTGATCAACATTGGTATGTCAACAAAATAAGTATCATTCCCAGAAAACTTCAAACCAAAAATGAGCAATCAAGGGAACATTATAATAAACCATTTGGTTAATACCTTTCATTTGCGTTTCTATCCAGACATGTTTAAGGACCATAGCAGATGCATATGTAAAACAGTTTTGAAGCATCCCTGATTCACAGAAAGTCAAGCTGGGTGGATAGAATGCTATCAATAAAGGGTTGACAAGATTAATTAAACCATCTAAAAAAACATGCAATGACATAAGGAAATGCCACAATGATCAAGTATCTATAATGAATTGCACCATTGGAAACCAAGTGGCTGGCCCCTCTGTGTGTCTCACATTCACTAAAAGCATAGAACACACTGTACGGATGGAACACTTCGGTCACTTTTATCTCTGGTAAAATGAAGAAAAGCCTTTTCATTTGGATGAATTGTGGCAGAATCTATTCATATATATGGCATTGTTGGAAAAGGCCAGTGTGTAACATGAGGACTTGCATGTGTATGTGAATGAGTGTACTATGTGGACTAAAAAGAACATCTCCTCCTGAGTGGACTGTGGAATGTATTTGGCCATGAAAAAACATCAACACAGCTCAGTTTGTTAGCAGAACCACTTTAGAGACAGAAAGGATTTGTAGCTTTGTGAAACTTTCAAACAATGAGCTGGACAAAAACCAAGATTGACTGAAATACTGTTATGTTTACCCTGATTTTATCCGGATTTATTTAAAATATTGTTTAATATACAGTATGTAGAAAAAAACAATACATATTTTATTAACTAATATTTAATATTTTCTGATGCACATACTGCTTGTGTGGCCGAAAACAGCGAGAGAGACGCAGCAGTAACAGACGCAGACACGCTCCCCAGGTAGACAAGACACAGGATGTGTAGCCTGGGCGTCTCTGTAATTTATACAATCATCCCCATTTCAGAAGCATTTATTCGCACAGTGTGCCACATTCATCAGTGGCAGCAGGACTCAGTTTGATTTGCCTATATTAAAAGAACAAGTGAAAGATAAGTCATTTTGCTCTTGATGTGGTTAACTGTAGAATGTACTGAACTGTAGATAGTGAGGTGACTTTGGTTGGTCTATTTAACATAGCATCCTGCTCACGTACAATTGTGTGTTTCAGTCCAGCCCACAGACCCTTAGTTCTGTTCACTTCCATGCTTGCGATTTGTCTTCCAGCATCAATGTAACTTCATCTCAGGCCTGACCAGGCTGACAGTAGGCAGGGCAGACACTAACAACCTGATGCAGACTAGGGCCTGAGAGTATAAACTCCTTTTTCTCCAGTCATGCCTGTCAGATAGTGCTCAGTTTACCTTTTACTGAAGAGGTTGGAAAATAAATAGAACTTGACCTTAATTGCTGTTTAATTTTGTGTGGCTTTTAAGGTGCACCAATTTTGTGTGTGTCAGAGAAGTGAAAATTATCTTAGATATATTCTCATAACTGAATAAACACACATTCCTCACAGGAAACGATGTGATCCCTGGAACACTGTTTCTAGTTCGAAAGCTACCTGAAAAGTTACTGTTTCACTGTTGTTTACAGGCTTCAGGGCCCACAGTTGGGTTTGCAAACATATTATAGTCTTACATTCCAGGTGCCTTTAATTATGATGATATAATTATTAGTCAAACCTAACATGTACATGTAGAGTATATTTTTTTTTGTAAACTAACTGATGGCTATGTAAATGTGAACAAATCCCCTTACCTGAAACTGCAAAGTACACCTCTACAATGGTTCAGTCCATGTACAGTGTTAGGTTGCTAACTATTTTCTCTCTCTCTCTCTCTCTCTCTCTCTCTCTCTCTCCTCTCTCTCTCTCTCTCTCTCTCTCTCTCTCTCTCTCTCTCTCTCTCTCTCTCTTCCTTGGGGATGCCATCTTCTGATTTTCTACATCCTGGACCTTCATCTGTGGGTCTTTAATGCAGGTAAGACACTACTAGTTTTTAAGTAAATTATATAAAAAGCTGAAGATGTGTATGGGGTGCACATCTGATTCCTGCTTTTGTCAGACTTAGCCCCACTGCTCTACATATGACTGCCTTATTGGGTCTGTTTTAAAGGGTAGTTTTTCTTCCTTCCAGTCCTCTCAGCTTCCTCCTGCCTGTTTGTGTTGACTTTGACCAGTTGCTGCTTGTTTGTGTTATGTCACCCCATGCAGTGACTGCCATATGGTTAGTTTGCGTTTGTGTGATGAATCGTATTCGACAGCAAAACCGCTCACAGCCTAATCCCAAAAATAATCCTGGCTGCACACCAGACATCTTTTTCAGAAAGAAACGGTCTGTGTGTTAGGTCAACAAGCTCCTATGTGCGAAGTGTTGACAATCAATTTTTCAACACACAGCATCTGTTATTATGGGTTCAAGTTTAATCATGTCATCATACCAATAGTATTGTCACAGTATGCTTTTGCTACATGTGGAGCATGGATGCTGTATGTTTGTGTTGTTGCAGCCCTCCTGCACTTATTTATTTAGCTTTCAATAACCTAAGGCTCGGGGTTTGGTAGTACATGAAGTATTATTTATTTAATCTAATCAGACATGACTGGCAATGGAGTTGAGCTTGTGTGTTTTAGCTTTCTCCAGCTAATTGTTGTTTTTCTAGGAGCTAGTAACCATATCTGCATTTAGTAGCAGGCTTACAAGGACATATGTGCTGCTTTTGACAATATCCATGTTTTTTTTAGGTGCGTCACTTTACACCAAAGTGTATTGAAATTATGTTTTGTGTTAATAATTATCTGTGTTATTTCAGTGGGTGACAGACAAAGTCAGTATCTTACAGCATAGCACATAGAATAGCATAACACAAAATAACCTTATGTTGGTCTCAATGGTCTCGGTCATACAATTAAAAAAGGGTTGGCACTTGAACTAACCACATCTCAAGGTATTGACACAAATCCATGTCAATTTCAGAGACACCTCAAACAGTGCTACTTTTTTCCAGAGCTCAGCTTTCCTGCAAAATTACTTGGCCATAACTGAATCCTTGGAAACTCCCTGATGATTTTACATCAAATGAAAAAGAAAAAAACTGTTGGATGGTAAAATGTCTCAGTACATACCCATATAGCATACCCTCGAACCAGGGCTGATGGATAAAGTGTTTCTATACTGGAGGGAGAATACTGTGCTGCCACTTATACCTACAGCTCCTAACAAAATATATTCTCAACCACATTTTACTGCTACTTTCAAGTCAGGTATTTTATACTGGAGAGTAGCCCATAATTCACATTCCAAACAAAGTGCAACATTTTCGAATGATTTCTTTAAAATATATATATATAGGGGAAGGTGGGGTGAGTTGTGCGTTTTGGAAGTTGCAAAACCCCTTGTTTCTAGAAAACCGTGGAAGAAATTGGAAATGTGACCACATACAGTCCCCTCCATAAGTATCGGAACAGTGAGGCCAATTCCTTTATTTTTGCTGTAGACTGGAAACATTTGGGTTTGACACCAAAAGATGAATATGAGACAATAGCTCAACATTTCAGCTTTCATTTCCAGGTATTCACATCTGGATCTGATACACAACTGAGAAGATATAATTTTTTGAAAAAGAACACAACATTTTTAGGCAAGCAAAAGTATTGGAACAGATAGACTTTAAATAAATTAAAGTGAATAAACCGTAATATTTTGTCGCAAATACTTTGCTTGCAATAACTGCATCAAGCCTGTGACCCATTGACATCACAAAACGTTTGCATTCTTCTTTTGTGGTGCTTTTCCAGGCTTTCACCGCAGCCTCATTCAGTTGCTGTTTGTTTTGGGGGGTTACTCCCTTCGGTCTCCTCTGTAGCAGGTAAAATGCATGCTCTATAGCGTTTAAGTCTGGAGATTGACTGGGCCAGTCTAAAACCTTCCACTTCTTGCCCCTGATTAACTCCTTTGTTGTTTTTGCAGTTTTTTTGGATCCTTATCTTGTTGCATGATGGAGCATCTTCCAATCAGTTTGGTTGCATCTTTCTTTAAATTGGCAGACCGAAGGTTTCTGTAGACTTCTAAGTTCATTTTGCTGTTGCCATCATGTGTTACTGTGTTGTTGTCAAGATGAACCTTTACCAAAGTGATGGAAAGGCTAAAGTTTGGAGAAAGAAAGGATCTACTCATGATCCCAAACATACAGGCGCATCTGTGAAACACGGTTGAGGCAATGTCATGGCTTGGGCTTGCATGGCTTCTTCTGGGACGGGCTCATTATTCTTCATTGATGATGTAACACATGATGGCAACAGCAAAATGAACTCAGAAGTTTACAGAAACATTTTGTCTGACAATTTAAGGAAAGATGCAACCAAACTGATTGGAAGATCCTTCATCATGCAGCAAGATAATGACCCAAAACACAACAAAGGAGTTAATCAGGGGCAAGAAGTGGAAGGTTTTAGACTGGCCCAGTCAATCTCCAGACTTAAACGCTATAGAGCATGCATTTTACCTGCTAAAGAGGAGACTTAAGAGAGTAACCCCCTAACAAAAACAGCAACTGAATGAGGCTGCGGTGAAAGCCTGTAAAAGCATCACAAAAGAAGAATGCAAAAGTTTGGTGATGTCAATGGGTCACAGGCTTGATGCGGTTATTGCAAGCAAAGGTTTTGCGACAAAATAGTACGTTTTATTCACTTTAATTTATTTAAAGTCTATCTGTTCCAATACTTCTGCTCGCCTAAAAATGTGGTGTTCCTTTACAAATAAAGATATCTTCTCAGTTGTGTATCGGATCCAGATGTGAATACCTGGAAATGAAAGCTGAAATGTTGATCTATTGTCTCATATTCATCTTTTGGTGTCAAACCCAAATGTTTCCAGTCTACAGCAAAAATAAAGGAATTGGCCTCACTGTTCCGATACTTATGGAGGGGACTGTATTTAAGAAGAGCCATCCATTTGACTCATCCTGTAAAGAAGGGAGACACAAGGAATAAGATATAAGCACATTTAAGCTCAAAAAACTGTGTTTTGCCTTTCAAAGTAAAATTTCCATGATCAAGGTTTTTTGATTATTGTGTCTGAACAATTATAGACACGTTTGAAAACATTTGACACATGTTTTAGTGCTTTGGTATGCTACACTTTGAGTCTATATAGTTAGCACAATGTCAACCCTAAATTGCTGCATCATGCCTATTATCCAAAATTCTGGGGATGGGGTGATTTGTGCGCAAGGGCCTGGGTGAGTTATAAGTAAGTAAGTAAGTAAGTAAAATGTATTTATAAAAGCACATTTATGACAGTTTGCACTGTCCAAAGTGCTGTACATAGTGCATTCAGTAGGTAAACAATGAAGGTACAATAACAATAACCAAAATAAAAGACGTAAAGCCCATACATCCACATAAACACAGATAGTAGTGCAGAGGTAAGATAGTTAATGGGGAGGAAACACCAGGGTGTACATATGGGTTTTGAGCCTTGATTTAAAGGCAGAAATGTAGGGGGAATCACATTTGTCAGGTGGCAGTTGGTTCCACAAGCACGGAGCAACTAGTGCAAAGTACATTTCTGAGAGTTGTGCCAGTGGCATGGCTGTATATGCTGGTCACCAAAAGAAAGTGATTGTCTACAGTAGCTCAGAAGAGAGTGACATCTCAATTCCACTTAACGACACCACTGATGAGAGTTCAGATGGCCAGAAAGATGATGATGGTGACTTTGTCATTGTGACACAATGACGCACAAATCACCCCACTACGTGGGGTGATTTGTGGGGTACACAAATCACGTGGGGTACAAATCACCCCACTACGTGGGGTGATTTGTACGTGGGGTGATTTGTGCGACAAGACAACTTTTTTTCCGAAAGCTATATTTCTTAAACAGTTTATTCCAGATCCAAAGTTTGTATTGCTAGGGATGCACAACATCCTGAAATATATGTACATATTTGAGTTGGAGACATAACTGTCAAGGCCTCACTTTAAAATCACTTTGAGTAAAAAGTTGAACAACTCACCCCATATATATATATATATATATATATAAATATATATATATATATATATATATATCATTAGTCTACATTTGCAAGTAAGACATGTGATAACTTTACTGCAGCGACCATAAACTCTCCATGATCGCAAGTCCCATTCTGCATGAATGCATCTCATGATGTTCCTTTTAGAGGATGTGACACACTTCAGTAGTTACTATACATTCAGTTTATGAATGGTTTGAGAGCTTAGATGATGGCACCATTTGATAATGTAAAAAAAAAAAAATAGCACAACAATTACACATGCCATGGCCAACTTGGTCTTAATGTGGAGGGAAGCCTTGGTCTGACAGGAAATGTGGAAATGAACAAGCTAACTGGTCACTTCAGAATCCACTCCGGCAGCTGGTGCAAGGCAAGAGATAGATAGAGACTAGACTGACCCATTGTGTAGTTGGAGGGTAACATTATAATAGCTTTGACTATGACTGTGTTTGGAACCATTTAAAAGAAACAACTGAATAACAGAATTAAAGGGCATGTTAGTCAGAAAGGTTTCAGGTCTGTGTGTGTGTTCCTCGTTTCTTCTCTGCTGTTCACATCATGAAATTGCAGCAGTAGCCCCGGGGATCTTATTGACAGATGCATGTAATAACTTACAACAACAAAAAAAATGTGTCAAATGTTAGATCTTCTCTGAAGAAACTGGCAGTTTGAATTGAATCCAGTGTCAGCACTTATGTAGAGACTCAGGCAGCTGTGTGTGTGTTCTGTCTCAGAGATACAGGAGCCTTTCATGTTGGGAAGCCCAGGGATGTTGTACTCTGTGGCATAAGAGCAGCCTTATCAAAGGAGGGCATCCATGTTGCACGCAGACACACACACACACACACACACACACACACACACACACACACACACACACACACACACACACACACACACACACACACACACACACACACACTTTCCAAACCATATCACACCACTCTGAGTGGGAAAGGTTGTTTATCCAACGTTTACTTCAGTTTCCCCATCCTTTTGTCTCAGTGTTTCCCCCAGCGCTTTATAGCTAAGGCGGCCGCCTTAGCAACGCCAGCCTCCCGCCTTGACTACCAACCGACCCCCCCCCCCAAAAAAAAAAAAGAAAAAAAAATTAATTTAATTTTTTTTTTTTTTTTTCGTGCTGCACAATTAATATAATAGCAAGCGCGATGTGTGTGTTGTGCATGGTCATAACTGCGCGAAAGGCCGCGATTTGCGGTAAAAAGCATGTGTCCCCAAGCGTTTCTCTATCAGCTGCTCTGTGTCTGCGGCTTTGCGCGCGCGACCGTACCGCACCGCGTGCGACTACGGCATGCACGCGGGAGAGTTAAACGAGCAGAAGCAAACCGAGATTTAACTGGTGGCGATAATAAACGCAGTGCAGTTCTATGGGGATATTTAGCTGAACAGAAAGAAGTGCTCTGCAAAGCTAGAATAGTTTAAGACTCCACATCACTGTGGCAACACAACCTTTCTATCAGCTAGGACAGCGCAGAGAAAAGTTTGATGAATGCATGAGAGTCAGAGCCGGCCCGAGGCATAAGCGAACTAAGCGGTTCCCCGACTGCCAGGGGGGCCCCCTCAAAAAAAAAAAAAACATTTTTATTTTTATTTATTTTTGTTTCTGTGTTTGATATTAACATCATATTATGCAAATGTGAGTTAACATACAAAAAAAATAATACAATTTTTTGGTCTAGATAATTAATAGCCTAAAAATGTAATCAGTTCATCTGGGAGGTAATCCGAATCGGATCATGTCACGTTCACATCCATGCACAGTGTGTATTGAGTTTATTTAAAAACAATTGGAAATGGGGCTGCCCTCAGTTGCCCATGCACTGTAGTCTATAGCCTATTTCAGCCTCGTCTGTGGAAAAAAAGATACAGTAGCTGGACAACAGAGTTCTTCTGCTTCGTTCCTCTCACTGAATTTAAATGCATTCATTATATTACAGAGCAATATGTCCCGTAAAAGAAAAAGAGCTTCAAGCCCAACCCAGAGGACCCTCCATAATATTTGATTTTATATTAATATTTGTATGGAAAATCCATGTGTCCTTCAATAGCTTCTAATTCATCTGACCAGTGTATCCAAATTATTTGTTCACACAAAATTTCTCAGATTCAGCCTCTTAATTTTTCTCTCAAAGTGCACCAGATTCATGCATTTCACTTTAAAAAGGTTAAAAAAAAATCTCCCGGGGGGCATACCCCCGGACCCCCCTAGGAACGTCGGAATCTCGGCTGACATTTTCACACAGCTGCACAGTGGAGGCACTAGCGGAAAACACTGGGTGTGTGAATAATATTTAGCAAAGATCTATAGTTTCAGCAGCGCTAACATTGGACTGAAGGCTTGGGCCGGCTCTGAATGTATGGTCCATTATTTGTATTTAGTGTGTCTGTATAGTATTGCACCAAAACAGTAGAAGTTTTCTTTAATTGTGCTTTGTACTGTCTGCACGTTTACACATAATTTGTACCTACACATAGCAAACAAAATTGCACAACTGTAAGGTCAGTGTCTGTTTTATTTCTTTACGGCGCATTGGCATCTTTGAGGAAAATACCCCTAAAATTTTCGCCGCGGCGCGTTGCGCCGCACCTCCCCTGACACAGGGCAGTGACCACCTTGACTAAGACATTTTCTGGGGGAAACACTGAGATCTTATATGAAAGTGTAATGATGGATCCTTAGTCCATTTGGTGAAATTCTAACCACACACAGTTAAACTAAATCAAACTTATTATTTTAACATTTGCAGAAAAATATTGCATTTTTATTGCATTTGGCTTTAAATTCAGGGAATCTAAATTAGTGGTCTAAATAGCTTAAACCTTTATTAAATGACAATAGTTATATTGAGGTTTGTACTCAATGTCATAATGTTTCATACCAGCACATATTTTAACGGGCCACATGAGAGATATGGCATAGGAAGGGAGACAAGGTGAACTAGAAGAGGAACAGGCATATATTTAGTCCTTTGTATCGCAGCCTCTCATTCCCAGCTGCCTTATTTAAAGGCCTTGATGTCTGTGAGTTGCATGAAGAATGGTTGTGTGACAGTTTGATAAAGATAAAAGGTTTATGCTGTGGAGCTTTAGATCTGCATAGGCAGCCATGATCAGACATCTATCAGAGTTCAAGTTAGAAAGGCAGAGATAGAGGGCACACTCACACTAGGCCATCCGTACCTTGCCCAAGTACGGTTGCCCCCTAAAGTCTAGTTCATTTGAACAGTGTGAGTGCTCTGTTCCAAACTCAAGCAAAGTACACTTCCTCGGTCCTATAGCACAGTTAGGAGAGGTGTGCTTGGGCAATGTACAGATGCTAATAGGCCGGCATGCGCAAAAGTGTCCATTGTCAATATATTTGTTACCCTACATGTGTGTCAGACTTCTATAAAAGTGGTGTATGGACATTTACGTACATACCAGAATGCACACACAGAGCATATTTCTACACAGCTCTGCCTCCAAACGGTGTAGGCCTTTTTCTACATAAATGTGCCATGTTTTCCTTCAATATATAATGCTGTAATAGATACTTTATCACGGTATGAAATTGAAAGATTTACATGAATAATATCTGAGCGCTAATGTTAATTCTTGACCACCAGACAAGACCAATTAAGGAACTAGTAAGAGGGGCTTTGTGATTGGATTCAATGTTACGCTAAACATATCTAGCCAATGCAATTATTGAGATGCTCCACAGTATGCAGTTATGTTGAAAATCTGTTATATAATATATGGAAATGAAAAGTGGCCTGCTGTATCCAGTCATGTTTATCCACAATAACAAACCCTGTTCACCTATGTAGCCTATTTCTGCATCTGTTGACAACATATTTTACTTTGATGCATTTCCATATCAAAGTGATCCTGCCTTTTCCTCATTCCTGAGCAGTGAGGCTGATGTTAGGGAGTATTCTTGGAGTGCAGAAACAGTGATGCCCTGGCTGTGTTTATACACTTGTTATTTTAGTATTGATAATTTGCTAAATTAGAGGTATTCATACATAGGTGTGTTTTAGAAGATTGCTACAATTGAAAACAGTACATTAAAAAGATACACAATTAATTGAAATAGGAAGACACATTAGTCTTTAGGCTTTTCAACAATTGATAATTTTTGAATTAATACAATTACTTCATTTGATAATAATCTCAAAATAAAACAGCTGGCAGACATGTACTGTGTGTTTCTCCTGCTGAAATGCAGGTCATTTTGCTCCCTTTGGTAATTTTGAACTGTGATGTGCTTAATTCCCTTTTGTTAAAGGATGACCTAAAAAAAATATTCCGCAAATCAAAACAGCCACCCATCCAACCATGTTCTCATCCTGTTCAGGGTCACGATAGCTACAGGGCTAACAGAGCAGCCCAGACATCCCTTTCTCCATCAACTTCTTATAGTCAGTCCTGGGGGATCCCTAACATTCCCAGGCCATCACAGACATAATCTCTCAGGCGTGCCTTGGGTCTGACCTGAGGTCTGTTCCCAGTTGGATGGGCCTGGTAAACCTGCAAAGGGGAGGCGTCCGGTGGGCATCCTTACCAGATGTCCGAATCACCTCAAATGTACATGTCTTATTAGGAGGACCCTGGATGCTGCTGGAAAAATGTACTTCTTTCAAGGCCTCTGGTGGAATCCCCTGTTGCAAAGTCATCAGAAGACATATTTGTAGCGTTAATAACCCTGGCCAATTAAATGGGATCTTCTTTACTGTAGTTGTATTCTAATCACAACCCTGGTTGGCTAGCAGTTATTTAAATACAACTGAACATCTCTTTTAGTAAGCAGACTATTAAAACAGTTTGGATTTGGATTAATTAGTTTAATTACTATGTCAAAGCTGAATAATGATGGTGGGCAATTACAGCATCGTAAAGCATTTGTTTAGTTATGTGTCTGTGTTTTTGTTTACTGTAAGTTGTTCTGCTTCAATGAATAGGTCAGCGGGCTCTACATTAGAGGAGAGTACCTAAATAAAGCCAATCAGTGAAACATTGTTATATATCAGCATTGGTTTGGAGAACTTCAGAATTACTTGCCTTTGAAGAAAAACTTGGGAATTGTTGTCCTCATTTAGGTGAATGGAACATTGAAACCAAACAGGCTGACTTTGAATATTGCAAACTACAATATGACTAGTTTGTACTTAGAGAAACAAGTGCTGAAGAGTATCTGGAATTGCCCTGATCACCAAGTGTTATAGTAACACAGTCACTCTTCTGTTGAAACAAGACGTTCATGTAGCATTATTTTATGTTTTATGCTGATGAAACAGCTGCACAGTTGTCAATCAAGCTGAGTGAATTAAATGAGCTGGCTCTCAGCAGGACTTCCTAATGCATTTTAGGTGGATGTCAAAGATAAGCGCTGTGTGTTCCAGTCAGCTGTCTGCTTAATATTTAATATGTACATGTCATTTTAAACTAATGAGTCCTTTTGGGTTTAAGCATTTCAAGCAACATGCAAACAGCACCTACACACACGCTTAATTGTTGATTAACCTTGCAGATTAATGTATTCAGGGAGAAATGTTCAATCTGGCACAGTTTACTCCTAAACATTCAGTGCTGCTGGCACAGTAGTATGGTTTCTATATGACTGGTTGAAAGTGGGGTTGTTACCATAATATGAATCCATTTAATAGAAAGTTCAGATTTAGTTTTTCACTCATTAATGTGTCTGCTTTTTAGATGCCTAAAACACAGAATGTAAACAGCCGGCAACGTCATACGTCCCCGTGTTCACAGGCAGTAGGAAAGTAGAAATGCGACACGCTAAAATGTCACTTTCTAATGTTAACAAACACACATACAACTATTGTGTTCATATTTAGTTATCCTTCGTAAGCCAATATAGTGATCATTGTGACAGGTCTAATGCCCCTCACATTAAAATAGTATTTTGTGGAATACGGTTGCAAGTATTGACATGGCTAACCCTGTGTGCTGTATTGCATCTTCACAAAAGTTCAACAATGCGATGCTGGTGTTTTTATTCAGTGACATTGTGTGCCCTTGTTATTATAATGAAAAGCTGTTCTGTTGAACCCTGCCATCAAGAAACCTTACCGACTAGCTTAATCACATTCATCTTTAGGTAGCTCTGTACCATAATGGAGCATGTTGGTAAAGCCTTAAAAAAATAAAAATAAAAAATGTAACTATTTGACATGTAGTCAACACCTAAAATAGAAAAGAAAATTAACCTGCAATCAAGCCCAGGTAACAAAGTAACCACTGGCTTTGCAAGCTCTTAGCATAAAAAGAACAGGATTAGGGTCAGGTGCATTTTTCTAAACGTTGCGCTGGAATAAAAAAATAATAAGTTCCTTCTTTAGAATCAGTAGTGGTTGACATATTGTATATTAACCAACCTTCAGTGTGTTCAAAAATGTTCTTTTATAACGTCAACATGGTTCTTGTGAAACAGTAAGTGCTCATTTGTAGAACTTGCAACTTGTGTGTTCATTGATGTTAGATTTGATAAAACCCATTTACCCCCCTATGCAAAAGGTAATACACAGCAACCTCAAACATAGCATCCAATTATTAAATCTCTGTTGGTTGATAGGACAATTACAGCAACTCTAAATCTCACTGGTGGGATGGAACAGAACGTCCAAGTACAACTAAAACAAAATGGCTATAAATCAAAAGTTTCTAAGTAGAGTCACAAATAATCAGCTTGGGGGGGGGGTTTGGTTTGATGTAGCCACTGGGGGAAAATTCACTTTAAATAGACTTGGAAGCTCATGAGAAGAGTCTAGAGCTCCAAGAGTCATTAGCCTGAGAATACAGTTTCCGCATAGGATCTGCAAATTGACTGTGCAGTGCTGGTGGTTGGTGTCAAGAGAGAGGACTGCCAGGTATGACTATATGCTTCGTTAGTCTGGTGTCATACCGCATGGGGAGTTAAACGGATACACTTTTTAGCCATGAAGGAAATTAAGACAATGTCGTTTCTCTGCAAGATACTTTACTTCTATCCCCAAGGTTCACTAACACCAAAGCTCAACAGTGAAGTCACAGCCCGGTAATAACCTAGAGATGCATGTGTTATCATGGAGATACAGTCATGAACCCATTTACCTGGGTACTAAAGGAGAATGGAGGATGCAAAGCTGCATGTCGGTCCATGAGAGACGTGGAGAGAATAAGTAGCGAATGGAGGGTATGCATGGGGATGCTGTCAGGTTCACTCAAACAGTCAATATGTGCTGTCTTACATTCACATGTGAGTGTATCCTACAATGCTTTATTTACACTAAGACTGCTTGCAAATTAAGTGTACTGGCGTGTAACTGTATGGAATGTCTTCAATTGCATTCAATGTCATCCTGAGTGTAAACATTCTCTCCAATCCCAATATCAGTGTTTCCTATATTTCAAAAATCAGCATGTTGTTTATTTCGGACAACATACTGCAGATTCAGTAGTAGAAAAAAGCATAATTGAAACACCACAGGAGATGTGAAATCATATACTATTGTCTGATGTAAACTGCTCTTTCTGGCCTTTCAAATTCCAGTTTATATCCAATTTGAGGGCATAATTACCTGCAGCTAAGGCAGCGACATGTATTTGGTAGCGACATGTGAGGACATTGACATGCAGGTTAGCAGCCTGTGTAGCCTTGGAAGGCGCTATATAAAACCAATATATTATTATTATCACTATATACAGTTTAGAACAAAGATATGGACCAAAAGAGAGGAGACAAGTAGGATCTGATGAGAGGAACATGGAAGTGGGCAGGTATGATTCATGAATGAGAGAATGAGATGCAGGTGACAGCACTCAAATTGTTCATTAGCAAGAAAGAGGAATGTTCTGTTTTGCCGACCAACCACGGCAAAAGTTGAATTCACAAGTTAACCTCGCTGTTCGCTAAACGAACGGGGCTTATTACATCGCCTTGTTCATTGCTCTGATTGGTTGAAGTGGTATCCAATTGCGTGCAGTGGTATTTGAAATGCACGCGTAGGCGCCACCCCTGGAGTTGGGAAGGTGTATTGATCGTGGCCAGACCCTATATCGTTCTAGATATGGGGTGGATTTCCTTGCTTTCCTTGCTGGTCATATCATTTTCACTCTCTTTGTGTTGCTACCAAGCCCCAACCTCAGCTATTTTTACCAGCATCCATTAAGGCCAGGACACACCGGCCCGATAATCGCCGTCGGAGAGTCTGGAGGGGGCGGGGACACAAATCTGTTTGGTGTGTGCCGTGACGTCGGTCGTCGGGCTTCTTTTGAGCCGATTGAACATGTTCAATCTGCGGTGGGCAGTCTTTCAGTCAGAGCAATTTGATTGGTGGAGGGCCAGCAAATCAGTGAAGCCCGGATGCTTTTTGTTGATTTTAGTTCAGCGTTTAACACGATCTTGCCGAACATTCTCATCAGGAAGCTGACTGACCTGGATTTCCCTGCCCCCACCTGTGACTGGATTTACAGCTTCCTGACGGACCGTCCACAGACAGTGAGGATGGGAACACAAATATCTTCCACCCTGACCCTCAGCACGGGCTCCCCTCAGGGCTGTGTGCTGAGCCCCTTCCTGTACTCTCTCTACACCATGACTGCGTCCCGGCCCATCACTCAAATGTCATCATCAAATTTGCGGATGACACTACAGTGATGGGTCTGATCTCCAACGGTGACGAGTCAGCGTACAGGGAGGAAGTCAGAGGCTCACAGCTTGGTGTTCAGCTAATAACCTCCTGCTGAACACCAGCAAAACCAAGGAGATGGTGTTCGACTGGAGCAGGACGAGAGGTGACCTCGCCCCTCTGCAGATAGACGGGGTCGGCGTGGAGAGGGTCTCCTCCTTTAAGTTTCTGGGGTGCAGGTCAGTAAGGACCTAACCTGGCACACCAACACGGCTGCGGTGGTTGGAAAGGCTCAGCAGAGGCTTTACTTTCTAAGACTGTTGAGAAAATGCCAGGGAGACTAAAGGGTTGTTACATAACTCCGCTGAAAAGAAAACAAAGATTTCGGTGACGAGCTGCGAGAGAAAATGACGTCATTCTTCTCTCCTCTTTCAGCTTTCTCGCAGCTGTTCTCGACACATCACCGGGCCGAACTTTTTCTCGAGCTTGTCGAGAACTATGTGTGATTGGTCATTTTGAAGTCAATGAGGAAGCGAGTGAAATCAGCTGGCGCTAACTGGTCAATACCATGTAACAAGCGCCGCTGAGGGTTCGGATTGAGTTTGTGAATAGTAATGTCAGCCAGAAAGAACTTCTCCAGCTCTTCACGAGACTTTGTTCTAATCTTCTGTGGAGTATTACAGCTTAGCTGCTGCAGACCTTCTACCACTCTGTCATTGAAGTGTTCTTGGGTATGGCATAACAGTGTGGTACGCAAACTGCGCAGCCAAAGACAGGAAAACCCTACAGGGGGTTATAAAGACAGCAGGAAAAATCATTGGCTGCCCCCTGCCCTCCTTGGAGGACATTGCAACCTCCCGTGGACTAAATAGGGGAAGGAGCATCATGGCTGACCCATCCCACCCCGGCCACAGCCATTTCCAACTCCTCCCTTCCGGTAGGAGATACAGGTCCCTTGGGAGCCGAACAAACAGGCTACGGAATACTTTTTACCCCTGGGCTATTCGCCTATTAAATGCCTGAACCCCCGCCCCCCTCCCTCCCTTATGTTCCAGAGATATAAATACGTATTTATATCTATGTTTATGGACTAGACAGCTGTCCCATCATTTCCGGCTTCCGTATTTATTTGGGCCACAATACAGATTAGCGCCGCCTGCTGTTATGGAGACATTACGTCCCACGCAAGTGCAGAGCGTACGGAAAGTCAGTAGTCGGCTCAATGTGTTCTTGGCACTTTTTTGGCCACGACGGGCAGACTGGAGCTGCCTGAAACGGCAGACTCCATTTTCGGGTAGTCGGACCGGTGTGTCCTGGCCTTTAAGGAAGTGACCAAAATTGTAGTATTTTCCGGTGGCCACTGGGGGTGGAACCAAGACTGAGCAATTTTGCTTTGACTCACTTGTTAGACAGGCCATTTTCAAAGTCTTATTAAACCTGTTTACAGCCTGGTCCAAAAAAACATTCTTGTCTGTATGTTTAGTTCATATCTCCATGACAACACTGAGGAGGGTGAATTTTTTTGGACCACGCTCATTTTTTATTCTTTTGGAGGTTAAAATGTATTGGCGCGATCTCTTGAGTGACAGCTCTCCGCCCGTTGTCCCGCACTTTGCCTCGGAGGTATACATCAGCTTGATGGGCGTATCTCCCTCCCCCGACGTGAGGCGGAGGAAATACTCTCACAAGATGGGGACGCACATAAACCAGAATTATTGGATGCCGTGTGAATAACTGAGGTCAGCACGGATACTACATCCATAATATATACCATCTATAGTTGCTACGCTGCTCTAGTTCACACTCAGCTGAGTACGAACCGTCTAACCCATGGGAACCTCAATAAAAAGGCGTACGCCACACTCACACCATATGTCTTGTGTTGACAAGACCTTACTGTGTGGCTCAAGAGGAGAGACAGAGGTGGACAATTAGACAGTGTACCCCTATAATAAGAGATTGACATAAACTGTTTTCCTTTCTCCCTGACTCAACATCAGCTCCCAACTTCTTAGTCAACCAGTGAAGCCTAATGAATCCCAAAGTAGCTTTCCGAGACAAAATACAATCCAAATTGACAGATGAAATACATGTTGACATTTTGAGCAAAAGCAGGATTGTTGGAGATTGTATGTATGTGTTCATTAGCATATTAATAAGGGTAGATACTCCTTATTTGAATTTAGACTCAAAATTCCAAAGAGAAAGAAAGTGTATGAGGCATATATTTGTGGTGAAGCAACAGCATTGTACACACACACACACACACACACAACACACACACAACACACCACACACACACACACACACACACACACACACACCACATAAACTTACTTTGGTTCTATGCCAGTCACAGCTGCCAACAGACTGTTAATTAGCACTCTGGTGTCTGTTGATTCCTGACATTAAAGTAATGTGTGTGAGCAGTGCATTGTTAGTATATAATGCATTAATTCAGTTTTTGTGTTGAAGGCTGTATTTGACCGACATGGTTGTTACATATTCACTGTCTGTCTCCTACACACATAGGATTGGATTCAGTGTGTACAGGGGTAATTAGATGTCATAAATGAAGAGTAGTGAAATGAAAGTCAACACACAAACACACACACACTACAATTTAAATTGAAAAGACTCTCTCTGCCAACTGAAGCAGATCTATTTCTTCAGAACTGTTTTCTTCAAAAAATAATCAGAGCTTTACCCTGGCAAAGGGTCTCGCAGTATGAGTATGACTATTAATATAACTGCCAATTTAAGGATTAGCACTATCTAATAATTTAGATGTCAAACTGACATGTGATAGGCATATTCAAGTTGTACAGGATTTATGTCCTTGACCATGTCAGAAATAAATACAGTCTGTCAGAAATCAATTAATCTGAGGTGGTTCTTTTGAGAACATTTTGTCATGTAGATTTTATCTCCATGATTGAAAAACTCCACATAAATGTAATGGATTGACATAACATGATGTATCTACATTAATGTTCCCAGAGGATGAATTGTAATTACTTTGATGATCACCTAACATTTCCTTCAGTGCATCAACATTTTCACTGGTTCACCTATAGGTTGAATTTAACCAATGATAATATCAACAATACAATCAAACACTACCGACTGTAAGTGAAAGACATTCAAGACATTGATTTATCATCAATCTAGCCTCCATTCAGACCAGACCCTCCCCAATGTATGTCATTTAGTGGAAGGCAGCCCCTGTTTGGCTGGTCCTTAGGCTATGATTGCCTAAGGAGAAAATATTATTTAGTCCTGATTAACCTATCAGTGATAAGACAGATACAAACAGATACAACTATCAGTGCTCATCAGCTGTACTTTTTTCAGTGCTAATGGTCTAGACACTAAACTAAGATGGTAAACATGGTTATCATTATACCTGACGCACATCAGTATGTCAGCAAAGTCATTGCCAGCAGGTCTGTATGCTGCTGTGGGCATTTAGCCCCAAGCCCATTCTGTGGACTGTCAAAGTGTTTCAAGGAGACTAACCTTTGATAATAACTTATGATGGTTGAGCTCCTGCCAGAGATGAACATTTAAAAGTTTACTGAAGCATATTTCTCCTTTAGGCCCTTAAGTCTTATTTATCACAACAGTAGACTGCACTTATGAATCTAACTGATGCTACTGGCAGGGCATCCGTCACTGTCTACTCTTGTATATATATATATATTTTTTTTGTTTGTTTACATATTTCCGCAGCAAGGCCCGTAGAAAAATCAGGGTTTCCCATGAAATGCTGTTTTGTTGCTTATGCCGCACTGTGTGTGTCTTATGTTCTTTGACCAGTCTAAAGTAGATGAGTTATTTCAGGCCAGTGTGATTTAATATCACATATCATGTTCAGATACAGGAAACTGAACCCTTTAAAAAAACTGAGAATATTAAAAAGATGTGTCAATGATAAACCTTTTTAATAAAATATAGTAGGGGATCCATTTGTGATGTCTCCTACTGAATTTAAATGTCCTCAGTAAATATAACTCACACATTCATATAAGTATACAGAGCAGTAAAGAAAGGTTAGAGTGAAAAGTAGAGAGGACCAACAACATGATTAAATGAAGTGGTTCAGGCCTGACGTCTGATGTGGCTTTACTGTCTGCCGTATAATCCGTTGTTGAGCTTGCACTCTTGTCACACTGTGGATGTCCACTGTTTACACTCACAGCACCCACTTAACACAAATACAACACTATATTGTTATTGTTTTATTTAATTTTTAAATTTACCATTATTGGTTTAGTTTTTTTTAAAGGGGATGTTATTTCACAAAAAGTTTGGAACAGTTTGACTGTATATCGCAAATGTATAGTATTGGTTTACTGTAAGACACTCATTTAGTCTTTTTTCAGTTCTTAAGTTCTTTCCAGGACGTGTCTAAGTATATGGACTTTGAACATGTGTTTGAGAGCTCTCCCTGGGTTAGCTTGTTACTTTAAAAGCAAGACCTTTCCCTGTAATGGTGAGGATGGATAAGCAAGGGAAGGATATATACAGTGGGGGTGAGAAGTCTTTCAGAAATGTGCAAATGTATCATCGAATTAGCCAATTTATGAAGCAACGCTGGATAAATTACATT
This sequence comes from Ammodytes dubius, assembly GCA_026122265.1. Classification (NCBI taxonomy): domain Eukaryota; kingdom Metazoa; phylum Chordata; class Actinopteri; order Uranoscopiformes; family Ammodytidae; genus Ammodytes; species Ammodytes dubius. The sequence continues at coordinate 19,646 of JAOPFK010000090.1, read as the reverse complement.
GCACAAAAGAAGAGCATAGATGATAGCACTGATAATTGCTCATTAACTGTAGTGAGTCTGGTGCTGCATGTGTTGTTAAGAATTCCTAGAGCCACGGAGGCTATGGTCAGTTGCCCTGTCAAAGTTAATTGCTACTCTGACCAAAGCTGTCTCAGTGCAGTGAGTAGTTAGAAAACATGTGTTATTTCCCAATGAAATCCGTGGTAGGACTGCCTAGTTGGCAGAGGCTTGATTCATGAAAAATGGTTTTTGATGGATGCTGGAACAAACTGAAAAAGTGTGAGGGAGTGTGAGAGAGAGTTATTTCCAGAAATATGAGTCTAATGCCACACTAATGACTTTGTCAGGCTTTATACTGCATAGTGCTTTGAACTAAATTTTTATGCAGGCATGTTTAGCTGGTGTATTATTAAAGAAAAGTATTAAACAGGGGGAAAGTTTGGCCTTATGATAGGGCAAGGTGAAGCGAAAAGATCCACCAAATACCATAATTTTCTAAGGAACATGAGTGTCTTTGATAGATTCTAACGTAATCCATCCAATATTTCTGGAAACATTTCCACAAAAACTTAAATGTCAACAGTATGGCTGTGCTTGTTCAAAAGCCAGGGGATCACTAGAGTTCTTAGTATTCAATCTCCGGGAAATCAAATGTTCAATCCGGCTATTTGTCGTCGACATATTTCAGTTGAGTGGAACAAAATGGCAGACCAACTGACGGACATACCATCATTGTCATCTCTAAGTTCAGGCCTGGCATTAATAGGGACCGTATAACCTATTTGAACATAATTGTATATTAATGGGATATAGATTTGTTTTTCAAAATCAAATCCGCCAAAGTAATGTCAATATATATTTAATTGGGTATCCGTAATATTCAGGTTGAGAATGTGCCCTGTGTGTTGGGCCATTAGCAGCTTATTTCAAGTGCAGATATTCCAGGAGCCTCAAAGTCATTGAGATGAGAGAGAGAGAGATAGAAATATAGAGAGAGAGTCAAAGGAAGCCGGTATGATGTATTTTAAAAAGGAGCGAGCTGAGAGGCATTTGACACAGCAACAAACATAGAACTGCAGCCAGCACATCAACCTGTCTTTTGAATAGTCTGACTGCACTTGGCTGTTTCCTCAGTTTTTCTAGCCAAACTTCTGGCTGGGAATCAAATCTGGGTCTTCTGCGAGGCAAAAGAAAAGACACAAGTGCCACTATGATATCAATGCTATGTTGGGATTAAATATGCAGGTGCCTTTGTTCTCCTATGTGTGTGATGGAAATTCAATGGGTGCTCCATGATCAATAATTAAACCTAAAGGGTTCATATACTTTACACCAGGAATTGTGCATCTAAAATCAAAGAGCACTTTGGTGGAAGAGACAGTGTGTGTTCATAAGTCAGCAGGTGGCTTATGGCCTGTAGTGCACTTGCAGCTGGAGTCTTTGTGCTGCTGTAGTCTTTGTCATCACAGGCCCCGTGGCTCTGAAACAAACAAGCCTGAGGGGACAAGGAAAACTCAAGGGATGTGTCTTAAATCACATCTCAAAGCATACTTGTGTGGAAAATACAGGAGAGTAGACTGATGGCAGCAGTGGTGGATGGTAGGAGATGAAGTGCCCGGAGCAGAGTAGAGCAACAGTTCATGTCTAAAGATTTTTTCCATCAGGCCATTCTGAGGAGGGGGGAGGGGGGGAATCATATTCTTCACTTGAAGATGCACTGACACTGGGTCATAGAGCTGTAGATGTGGACATGTATGGTTGTTCTCCCTGACAATCATATGCTTTCTTTATCCAGCTATGTCTATTGTTATTTCCCCTTGCATTCTCTAGATCGCCAGAAGAAGAAAAAAAAATAATAATAATAATTGTTGCCGGTCGTAATAGAGATGTTCACTAAAAATACACATTATTCCAAAATTACTGATTCAAAGCAATTTCCTGGGAGAAAAAAAAGTAATACTACAATGTTGCCATTGTATTGCACCAGTGTTGCTCAGAAACAAGACACTACTCTTACATTTGTGAAAGCCGGACTGTATAGAAGCAGCCATGAATGCAATCTTAAAAGGCAACACGTGTCGATGTGGTGTCATGAATAATGTATGGAGCATCGACTCTGCAAGCCAAGACAGAAGGCATTTACATTTTGTCCATGGCCATTGCGAGTTCGACTCCATGAATCAAGACGAGACTGGTCTGTGTAAATCAGCAGTCGTATCTTCTCTGACTCTGACAGCAAAACTTGTTTCTCATCACGTTGTTTTGACAGGATTCAATGTAACATGTTTCTTTCTTTCGGACGTCTTTTTTTGCGGATGGCAAATTATAGTGAACACTTTGTTATTTTGCTCTTGTTCCGAAATACAAATGATCAGTGTAATGGAAACAAGCAGAGAAAGTGAATTGACTTTTCAAATACAGTCTGCATGCTTCCAAAGCTCATGAGAAACTACAATAGAAAACAAAACTAAGAAGAAAACAGATGAACCAAAAACTCAAATTGATTTTACAAAATCCTCCATCAAAGTTGTTGTTGTGTTTGGTTTACAATTCACTGGAAACATACTTAATTGTGCTCTCGCTTATCCCATTACATATCTGTTATAGATTGATTTGTTCAGTAAAATGGCTGTTATTATTTGTGTTGTGTGTGTGTGTGTGTGTGTGTGTGTGTGTGTGTGTGTGTGTGTGTGTGTGTGTGTGTGTGTGTGTGTGCGCGCACACACGTGTGGATAGTACAATAACCCAGCTGCACTGCCACTGACCCTGACCTTTGAAGATCATATGTTTGAAAATCTTTCAGATATGATGAAATTAGTTTTCTTTCTTTCTTTGCTCTTTCTCCCTTGGCTGTGAATAAAACAATGATTATCCAGTGGTCCTGTTTCACTTTTTATTCATGGCATTGTTGTCAGTTTGGAAAAGAGCGTCCCATAGAGAACACTTTTCCATCTTCCAAGTGTTTACCCTTAGACTCCTTGTGCTATTATTGAGATGGAGTGGGCAGAGATGAATGTTACAGGGTCAGGAATCTCCAGGGAGTTTCATATACAACAGGGCTGCAAGCAGATATAACAATGGGCCAGCAGTCTCACAGTGTTCCTGTCAAGATATTAAGAAGCATAAATACACTATTTGATTTGATACTTTTTTTGTAAATGTGTGAAAGTTGTTTTAATCTGTGTTTGCAGTTTGAGTGTTGTATTGCCTCCTGCCTTTGAAATATATTGAACGTTGTTGTTTGTTGGGGTTTTAAAGGATTGGGCATCTGCACTGCTCTCTCTAACACTTATGTTATCATAACAGCAGTTAGAAGGGCGGCTCTCAAGGGGAAGTAAAACAAGGTATCCTTAATTATAGCTTACAAAATATTATGTTTTAGGCCAATCATGTATGACATCATGCCATATTCTAGTTTGTCTTATTGTGATACATCATCTAGGGATGTTATGTGTATATTGTGTGAGTTAATCAACTGAAATCTCTGAGACAATTAAAGTATTTCAATTTAAGTGCTTGTGTATTTGCGAAAAACAATTTTTACCACTAACAGTCACTAAAGTAGTCAGTCGGCCAAACCGCAGCAGTTACTCTCGTCAAACACTTCCGACTGCCAGGGCTAATAATCTTATGCTAACAAACACTGTCTACTGTCTGACCCTGGAAAGAAGGAGCACAAACTAAAGTGCTTTCCACCATTCAACATGTACAGCAAGTCTCAGGAGTAGCGAGTAGCAGCAGCTGAGTCCGGTCCAGTTGAGTGTATTGGTTGGAATTGCCCCTCAATCTCAGCAGCGAGCTACAGTGAGCACAGGGGGGGACAACATGTATCTATTAAGTCCCATTTGTCTTCTTAACGTGGCAGAGAATTGTCATACCACACTATTTAATTGGTAAAAGTGTTATAATCCTTCCATTTAAATTGCTGGTACTTAGTTTGGTGATGATACCATGTACATACTACATACAGTATGCATGCCCTGGGTACATACATTCTACAGACTGAACTAGAAAAGGCTCAGAACAAAAAAAAAAAAAAAAATCATTCATTATTTTCCAAAACTACTGTGTTGCACTCATTAGGTATTTATAGACATGTGTTTGCAGTAAGGGGGTGCAGCAATTTGTGTACAACAGTTTATTTTGTATGCTACTGCCACGTTACACTAAAGATCACCACATTATAATTGAAACCTTTCACTAAAAACTTGGTCAAACTAAGAATATCCCTGCTGATCCACTTTGTTTCCTTTTCATTCAAATGTTTTCTTTGTTTGTGAAACTAAAGTGGCAATACAATGTTAATGATGATAATCTCGATAAGATTACCCCTGATATAAATGTAACAAAGTTAAAACCATTTTGAACCACCCATTGACCGGGAGAGGGGAGTGCTAATGGATCTTAACAGCTAGTTTGAACATGTCATTATGCAGAAGAATGAGAAGACAAACAGCCAATCAGTTTGCAGGAATATAAATAGGTTTGGCTGATAGGTTGAGGTTGAGTGGTTGGAGTAGATTAACATCACTGGTGAAATGAAAAAAGAAAATGGAGGAAAGGTCACTCAATTTCAGTAATTTGAACATGTTTTGTGCCTTACCTGTCAGGAGCCTTCTCCCTCTGCCCTGTTAACAGCACTAATTGCTGCCGCTCCAGTCTGCTCAGCCACACCTGCATCCACTCCTGCACTAATTAACCTGCCAGCTGCACTGCATTCCCTGCTCATCACCCTCTGTATATAAACCCTGGCTTTCAGTTACTCCTTGTCAGATCGTCTGCTAACCAGCACCAGTTACTCTGCCTGTTTCCTTCCGCTTCTGACTCCTATCTGCAATACCGGACCTGCTCTACTCTGTCTCTGAACATGCCCATACACTCCCTTTTCCCCCAATCCTTCAATAAACTGTTGAACGTGACGCTATTGTGGTCCTCGTCTTGTTTGGGTCTGACAGTACGATCTGACCAAACATGGACCCAGCGCACGTCTCACCCAGCATGGAACCCGACAACCCTGGACAACCCACCGCCATGCAGCGCCTGGAACATACAGAGAGTAAGGTTGACCGCATGACTGATGACGTCGCCTCTTTGCTCCAGGTCAGCCAGCAGCAGCAACAACGGATTCAGCAGCAGCAACAACAACTTGCCATGGCTATCCAACTTCTCACCAACATTACTCCTCCGTCAGCTTCAGCCAGTCTGCCCACCGGCCCAGCCCCCGTGTCATCTGCCCCGGTCACTGCCGCCGCAGTTGCTGCATTCCCCGAACCCAAGATTGGCAATCCTGAGCGGTTCAATGGTGACCCAACTCAGGTACGAGCATTCCTGACGAGCTGCCGTGTCCAGTTTAGCCTGCAACCCCGAACCTTTGCCACTGAGGGGGCTAAAGTAGGTTATGTGATCACTCACCTGACGGGACGGGCTCGACTGTGGGGAACGGCTGAGTTCGAGCGCCAGACCCCTGCATGTGCTGCCTTCAACCTGTTCGCCGAGGAGATGCTTAGGGTCTTCGACTTGGGATCCACAGCAGCTGAGGCATCACAGACCCTGATGAGTATTCGCCAAGGCAGAAGGACCGTGGCGGATTACTCCATCGATTTTCGAACAGTGGCAAGTCGGAGCCCCTGGAACATGGAGGCGTTGGTGGTGGCGTTCCTCCACAGCCTAGCGGACTACATAAAAGATGAGTTAGTTTCCCATGATCAACCCTCCACTCTCGATGAAGCCATTGCTCTGGCTGTCCGCATCGACCGCAGGATCCAGGCCCGTCGTCGAGAGAGGGGGCGCAGCAGTCCATCCACCAGCACATGGAGCAGCCCGACCGCTCTCCCGTCTTCCCCTGCCACACCATCTTACCAGCCAGACCAGCCTGAACCGATGGAAATCGGCCGCGCCTCACTAACCCCTGCAGAGCGACAGCGACGCATCACCTCTAACCTGTGTCTGTACTGTGGCGGTGATGGGCATCGAGTCGCCACCTGTCCAGTAAAAGCCGGAGCTCCGGATGTAGGAGGAATCCAGCTGAGCTCATCGAACATTCGGTCCTCCACCAATAGTAAAACCCTGATCCAAGTCTGTCTTTACCTGTCTGATACAACCCACACTCTGGCAGCCCTGGTGGACTCTGGTGCAGAAGCAAACATTATGGACACAGAACTTGCTCGTCAGCTGGGCTTGGGAAGCCACCGCTTGTCCGCTCCCGTTCCAGCCCGGGCCCTGGACGGTCACATACTTGGCACAGTTACCAGCATCACAGCCCCCATCTCAATGTTGGTGTCAGGCAACCACCAAGAGACCATCCGCTTCCACCTACTCTGCTCCCCGGGCCAACCCTTAATCCTGGGCCACCCATGGCTCCGTCTCCACAATCCTCACCTCGACTGGGCCTCCGGAACTGTCAAAGAGTGGGGAGATGACTGCCACCTGACCTGTTTGCGTGCTGCCTCGCTGCCCACCAGCTCTATACCCCCCAGCACTGCCCCTGACATTTCTAACATTCCTGAATGCTACCATGGCCTCCGGCAAGTGTTCAATAAGACCAAAGCCACATCTCTGCCCCCACACCGTCCGTACGACTGCGCCATTGACCTTCTTCCTGGATCTACGCCACCTAAGGGTCACCTCTACTCACTGTCTCCTCCAGAAAGAAGGGCCATGGAGGATTACATCAGGGACTCCTTAGTAGCTGGTATCATCCGCCCGTCTTCGTCTCCTGCTGGTGCCGGGTTCTTCTTCGTGGGAAAGAAAGACGGTTCTCTTCGGCCCTGCATTGATTACCGAGGTCTGAACGACGTCACTGTGAAGAACCGGTATCCTCTGCCCTTACTCACCTCTGCTTTTGAGCTGCTCCAGGGATCCACAATTTTCACCAAACTGGACCTTCGTAATGCGTACCACCTAGTGCGCATACGAGAAGGCGACGAGTGGAAAACAGCATTCAACACCCACACCGGCCACTACGAGTATCTGGTAATGCCATTTGGCCTCACCAACGCACCAGCGGTATTCCAGGCTCTGGTGAATGATGTGTTGCGGGACATGCTGAATAAGTTCGTCTTTGTGTACCTGGACGACATCTTGATTTTCTCCAGAACTCTGTCTGAACACACTCGTCATGTCCAACTGGTCCTCCGCCGTCTCCTGGAAAACTCCCTCTATGTCAAAGCTGAGAAGTGCGAGTTCCATGTTCAGTCTGTGTCATTCCTGGGATACATCGTGGCTGAGGGAAATATCCAGATGGACCCCGCAAAGGTCTCGGCAGTTTCTTCCTGGCCAGTTCCGGAGAATAGGAAGAAGTTGCAACAATTCCTTGGCTTTGCCAATTTCTACAGGAGATTCATCCGGAACTTCAGCACCGTCGCCGCTCCCCTCACCACTCTGACCAGTACCAAACATCCCTTTGTCTGGACCCCAGAGGCTAACAAAACCTTTCAGACCCTCAAGGCCCGCTTCACCACGGCACCCATCCTCCTGATGCCGGATGCAGACCGACAGTTCATCGTCGAGGTGGATGCCTCGGACATAGGAGTCGGGGCCGTACTTTCTCAACGGGCAGAGGAGGACAACAAAGTGCACCCCTGTGCATTCTTTTCCCGCCGGTTTTCGCCTGCAGAGCGCAATTATGACATTGGAAACCGTGAGCTTTTGGCCGTCAAACTTGCCCTGGAGGAGTGGCGTCACTGGCTGGAGGGGTCCACGGTCCCGTTCCTGGTCTGGACAGATCACAAAAACCTCGAATACATCCGCACTGCCAAGCGCGTCAACTCCAGACAATCCCGCTGGGCCTTGTTTTTCACCAGGTTCAACTTCACCCTGTCATACCGCCCAGGTTCACGCAATACCAAGCCGGATGCTCTTTCCCGCCAGTTCCAAAAGGAGGACGCCCCTTCCGAGGAACCTGCCCCCATCCTGCCTGATCCCTGTATCATAGCAGCTTTGACTTGGGATGTCGAGGAAGAGGTTCAAGAGGCAATCCGTGACCATCCCGGCCCCAGTGCATGCCCTGATGACCGTCTCTTCGTCCCTGAGAACTTAAGATCCCGGGTCATACAGTGGGGACACAACTCCCGCCTTGCCTGCCATCCGGGTTCAGCCCGCACTTGCCATCTCCTTGCCCAGCGCTTTTGGTGGCCCTCCTTGAGAAGGGACGTCAGAGAATTTGTCCGTGCTTGCCCTACCTGCAACCAGAACAAATCCTCCAATCAGCCACCCGCTGGATTACTCCAGCCTCTGCCGGTGCCCTCACGACCCTGGTCCCACGTCTCCCTGGACTTTGTAACAGGCCTGCCCCCATCGGATGGTATGACTGTCATTCTCACTGTGGTTGACCGGTTCAGCAAGATGGCGCACTTCATTCCCCTCCCGAAACTGCCATCTGCTAGAGAGACAGCCCAGAGTGTTGTAGATCATGTCTTCCGTCTACACGGGCTGCCCAAGGACGTGGTCTCAGACCGAGGCCCACAATTCACCTCTACATTCTGGAAGGAGTTCTGCCATCTTCTAGGGGCCACAGTAAGTCTCACCTCTGGATTTCATCCCCAGTCCAATGGTCAGTCAGAGCGGGCGAACCAGGAACTGGAGAAGGCGCTCCGTTGCATGGCTTCCCGTAAGCCCCAGACTTGGGCGCAACAATTGACATGGGTAGAGTACGCCCACAACTCCCTCACCTGTTCTGCCACCGGTATGTCTCCTTTCCAGTGTGTATATGGCTACCAGCCCCCTCTGTTCCCCAGCCAGGAAGGAAAGGTTTCCTGCCCGTCTGCCCTCGCCCAGGCTCGCCGATGCCGCCGCACCTGGTCACAAGCCCGTGCCACACTACTCAAGTCAGTAACCAGCTATGCCACTGGGGCTAACCGTCGGAGGACACCAGCACCCACTTACTGTGTTGGCCAGAAGGTGTGGCTGTCAGCCAAGGACCTGCCGCTGAGGGTGGAATCACGTAAGCTAGCACCTCGGTTCCTCGGCCCATTCCCTATCCAGAGGATCATCAGTCCAACCGCAGTCCGGCTCCAGTTGCCAGCTTCCATGAAGGTGCACCCCACTTTCCATGTTTCTAAAGTCAAACCAGTGCATGTAAGCCCACTGGTCCCAGCGGCACCTCCTCCTCCTCCTCCTCGCCTCATTGACGGTGGGCTGGTGTACACCGTTCGACGCCTGCTTCAGTCCAGACGGAGGGGTAGGGGCCTCCAGTATCTCGTCGACTGGGAGGGCTATGGGCCTGAAGAGAGAATCTGGGTGCCGTCCAGTCGAATTGTGGACCGGACTCTTATCGCCGACTTCCACCGCCTGCACCCGGACCAGCCTGCCATCCGTCGGGGTCGTCCTAAGGGGTCCCGTCGCTCCTCCTGCCCAGTTCCTGACCCTGCCCTGGCCCCTGATGGCACCTCTCAGGCCCCCTCGGAGGATGAGGCCAGGGAATCTGACCGCTCAGAGGAGTTCTGACCCTCCGCCCGCCCTGTTTGACGTTTTTTGGGGACTTCTGGGGCCGTCCCTTAGGGGGGGGGTTCTGTCAGGAGCCTTCTCCCTCTGCCCTGTTAACAGCACTAATTGCTGCCGCTCCAGTCTGCTCAGCCACACCTGCATCCACTCCTGCACTAATTAACCTGCCAGCTGCACTGCATTCCCTGCTCATCACCCTCTGTATATAAACCCTGGCTTTCAGTTACTCCTTGTCAGATCGTCTGCTAACCAGCACCAGTTACTCTGCCTGTTTCCTTCCGCTTCTGACTCCTATCTGCAATACCGGACCTGCTCTACTCTGTCTCTGAACATGCCCATACACTCCCTTTTCCCCCAATCCTTCAATAAACTGTTGAACGTGACGCTATTGTGGTCCTCGTCTTGTTTGGGTCTGACATTACCATCAGACAAAAAACAGAACAGTGTGCTCTGCAAACTGTGCTGAACAACACTTGCCAGCTAAAACGGGCAATTAGAACAGGGCCGGAATTTAGAAATGACTCTACTCAGCGCCAAACTATTAAAATGGCAATTCCCCATCTTGTTTCTTCAACTTTCACTCAGGATCAAAACTGTGCATTAAACTATAAACAATACCTATTTGACAATTGTTGTGATAATTGCCAATCAACTGATATTAAATACATGATCATGATGACATTCATGCCACATAACCTAGTCATAATTTATAATCAATTTCTATGTAAAGTTGTTTGGAAAAAAATCTATTTTATTGTGCCACTCTCAAATTAAACAGCCGAAACGGTTTCAAGAAACCACCTAGCTGCAAACTAATCAATTAGCCAAATAATGTTACAATTAGGGATGGGCATAATTAATCGATTGCTCGATCATTGCTCGTTAAGAATATTGTCGATCACGTGAAATTGTTATCGATCATATAGCCGTTGTGTTGCGCAGTGTGAGTCCGGCAGCACAGCAATGAGTTTCACTATGTGGCAGCACCAAAGACTGTATGGGCAGCAATTAAACATCCTACCAGCAGGGGGAGATACTTAACTAGAAGTAGTATAAGACAACAGAACATGCTCAGGCAGCATCCTGCGAGCTGCCGTAATGTCAACAGGAAGAAGTCAAGGGGAAGTTTAGCATCTGACAGGTCCATGGGACAGCTTTAGAACCGAAAATAACTAAGTTCATTAAGCATTGTGAAACCTTGTATAAGTAAAACACTTAAACAAACTGAATTATGTACCACTTGTACATTGAAGCCTACATCCGACCCTGTTTAAGTGTTACGTTAGCGCTACGTTAGCGCCGCTAGCATTAGCTGCTAACTTTAGCGTCTATGCTTTCCTACTTCGCCTTCATCAGGGAACTAATTTGCACATTTTGTTTATTAGATGAAGTAACGTTAGGTCCTTTAACACTCAGAGAAACGTGCCGTGCCCTTATGCAGTCTTTGCCAGCATCTTAGGAGGCGCATATGTGTTTCAAGGTATCGTAGCATTGGCTCCTTGTTGGCTCGATCATAGCCTCGGGATTTAACCAGCGCCGCATTTTATTATTATTTTATTTTAAAAAGTTGCCTTGTCTTAATAGATTGTTGTTTGCCAAGAAGATCTTGGAATAAAGATGTAATTGAGTAAAAACCTCTTGTAAACAGTCTATGGTAAAACGCTGTATTTTGGATGTTCTGTTGGCATTTTTTTAATATGTAAAAAGATAGCCTAACGATTGCTCGATAATTGCTCGTTAATTTTCCCGATGATCGATCAATGAAATTCCTTAAAATGCCCATCCCTAGTTACAATCTTGCTTGAAATTATAAATCAATAAGGGCGCATAATGACACAGGCACACTCAGTGAAACAATATTTCTCAGTACATTTATTTTTTATTTAATCTTTGTAGATCCGCACACAAACACACACACACACACACACACACACACACACACACATACAATCATATGAAAAAGTTTGGGAACCCCTCTCAGCCGGCATAATTGCGCTGAATTGTTGAACCATGTACAGATACACAATCTGCAGCCAGATGTTCTTGCAGGTCTTTGGAGGTGATCTGTGGGTTGTGTGCAACCATTCTCACAATCCTCCACCTATGCCGCTCCTGTTTTTTTCTTGGTCTGCCATGCCTGAGTTTAACTGCCACTATGCCTGTGTCCTTCCATTTCCTGACAACGTTCCCTACAGTCGAAATTGACAATTGAAACCTTTGGGAAAGCTTCTTGTAGCCTTCCACTAAACCATGACAATGAACAATCTTTGTTTTTCAGATCTTTTGGGAGCTGTTTTGATGATCCCATTCTGTCTCACTTCAGCAGAGAGTCAAAGAGAAGTGCAACTTGCATTTAGGCACCTAAAATACATTTTCTCATGATTAAACAGACAATTATATGAGGTTCAAGGCTTAACAACATAATCCAATCAACTTTGTGTTTAAAGTAATCAGTTTTACATGCTGTTACAGGCATTAAAATCAACAAAACCACAAGGGTACCCATATTTTTGCACAGCCAATTTTTCACATTTTATTTTATTTCATACAACCAAATACTGCGTTTCAAAAAATCTTTGTTTGGAAGACATCCCAGTACTTAGCTGTTCCTGGTAAATTAAAGACATACCACTTTTATCTTTTTTTTTGTGAAAGCAGAGTCAATTATAATGCCGGCTGAGAGGGGTTCCCAAACTTTTTCATATGATTGTAATAAACACTATACTGTTGATATAGCGTATGAACACATACACTTTATACTTGACTGTTATAAATACACACACACATTGCCCCTCGCCAAAGACTAACCTAAAGTGAAAAAACAAAAAGCAGAGCAACAGCTTTGGCTTCTCATCACTTTAATACATTTTCTGTCTGGATTTCCTGGGCGGAACTCCACATTAGTATGCACACAGATAACTGGCTCTCTCCAGTGAGAGCAACCAAGCTCCTTATTGACTTTGAACTGTAACATATACAGTAATATCATATACCAGGCAAATGAGCTCCTGTGAATCCTCATGTAGAATGGTGTATCCCTTTCACATTCAAGCATCAATTCTTCATATTCTAATAGCATGTCATGTGGCATGAACTGAGTAGAGTGATTTGCTATTGTGTGTTAGTCAGTGTTTATGATTACAGGGAATAATGCACACACTGTCTTTAATTGTAAAGCACAGAGAGGATTGAATGTTTTCCATTGAATGACCAGGTGACAGTTTTGAACACTCCATACTGTACGAACCACACACAGTCAGTGTCACTTCAAGTGAAGGTTCAAGACACCGGCAAAACAATAAAACATCCGATATATTTTCAGAATAAGACTGGGTACTGCAGGTAACAATCTCAGACACACAGATCAGAGACAGAGACAAATACAAGCACGTTAACCTGGGAAAAAAAGTCCTGTCGCTCCTTAAATAATTATGACTGAAGTCAAGCACAAATGAAGGTGGTGTTATTTTAGACCAGGGGTGTCCAGACTTTTTTTACTGAGGGCCATATACAGAAAAATCTACGACGGGCCGGGCCACTTTGTAAAAATAACACATTTATCAGGACGTGTAGCTGCTCTGATGTTTAGTTTAATTGTGTCTTCGTACATTGTAATCCTTCTTCATGGCAACACTTTCCTTGCAAATTAAACAGACACATTTCCCCTCAAAGCCGGCCCAAGCATTCGGGGCCCTAAGCAGAATTTGATTGGGGGGCCCCTCTCCAATGGTAGGGCTCACTAAATCATTGGCTATTGTTAAATTCCATTCAGACACCCAGTGTTTCCAGCTATTGTCTCCAATATCCAGCTGGGTGAAAATAGTAGCCAGCCGAGATCCCCACCTTCCTAGGGGTGTCCGGGGGTATGCCCCCCCGGGAGATTTTTTTCAACTTTTTAAAGTGAAATTCATGAATCGGGTGCACTTAGAGAGGAAAATTAAGCTTAATCTGAAGAATTTTGTATGAAAAAAAATATTAGGAGACACTGTGTCAGATTAATTAGAAACTATTGAAGAAGGACACATGGATTTAAAAAATAAAAAATAAAAGGGCAATAATACATTGTATTTTTTAAATCGGCCGCAGTTTGGACATCCCTGTTTTAGACAGACAATGGGAGACTATTTGTTTGTTTCATGTTTCCAACCGACTGTCAACATTGGTTTGTTTCAAGGTCCCCAAACGTTAAGCAATGATGTATTATAGTTACCAAGACAACTAAGCTATGGTAACCTTTAGGAGGAGTTATTGAACTCAAACCACAATGTCTGCCTAACTTAGCCAATTCAATCATTTAACCCTAACAACAATATTTCCCTAGACCTCACCAAATAGTTTTTTGTCAAATGATTAACCTGATTTTATTAAAAATAACATTGGGACAGTTTAGCGAGGCACAAACAGAAGCCTGCACATAGGGGTGTAACATCACATAACTCCTTAAGTGTTGTTTTCTAGAGGGTGTAGACTTGTACCTGTTCAGATGGGAACAATAACCTTTTGTGCATAGTTGTTGTGTAAATACCACACACAGAATCATCAAGCGTGATCGCAGGTCACTTTTAATTACCGCGGGAACTCCTCAGTGTCGCGACACCAGCCGCTTTGAAAAACGGAGCCGGTGAGTGTTGACAGACGTGGGCACACAGAACAAAACCATTGCTTTGCTCAGTATGAGAAGAATGGTCCCATGTTTAGCATCCAAGTTTTGATGTGTGCTCAGCTGCCCATGGGCAGCTGAGCCCGAATATTTTAGTTTAGTTTGTTTATTTTGAACATTTGAGAAAACAGAAATAAAAGAACATTTGTTTTTTTGTCAATCTATATTTAAGGTTCAGTACATTGAGAAACTTGGCTTATTTGCGTAAGAAGGTGAGAATGTTGCACTTCATTTTTGAACATTCCCTAATTTACATGCAAATAAGGCAGGCGCACCCAGGGCGCTCTCTGCAAGTGCAATTTGAGTGCATTTCAAATGCATTTCCCCCTTTGCAAATGCTTTGTGAATTGGAATTATTCACTATATATTCTTATCTCATTTGCACAGGTTTAGCGTCCCAAAAGCAGACCAATCTTTTAGTGGATCTCGCCCTAAGTACAAATACAGTAGAGTAGCCCTGCAGCATTAAGTGGATCTCCCGCATGTTAAAACATTATCTGCTCTGCATGCTTTTTTGATAATATTGTGAAGTCATTTTTAAAAGTAGGATCTTAGCCGTGAGTCAACATATACGTCTATAATAATAAAATAAGTCGATTGGGCATTTTTAAACTCAACGGGGAATTCAAATCTGGATAATGGGAAAATGAGCTAATGTGCAATGAGCCGTAGTTTTGGAGCAACAGACATTGGAGAGTAACAGAAGTATTTTTCTCCATCTACCTCCAACTCTCCCTCACTAGTGATCTTGTTAACCGGCTACACTCCACTGCCCTCAACACAGGCCAGGGAAATGAGTTGGTTGCTGCTCTGACCTTTATATCAAAGGGATGATTCCCTTCCTTATGTGAATGGCTGAGATACGGCTTAATTTAACTTGGCATCAAGCGTTATGGATGTAGTTTGTAGGTTGATACAATTGTACATATGTTTGCTATGTGAGAAAGAGTGATTAGTATTTAGACTGTTGGTAATTCCATCACCAAGAACACCTTGAGGTTCCCGGGACCCACTGCATGCAATGTGAAGCTCTAAACCTCTTAGTTAATGTTTGTTTCCCAAATATGTTATGATTTCTAGTTATGTCTGAAATTTGAAAATAATTATTTTGATTTTCTATATTTTTACTAGATTGTGATTCTGTCAGCTCACTCACACATGCTAATGTACTGCAGGTGACTGCAGGCACAATACACACATCAACCACAGCCACTGATGTTGCTTTATATGTCGGTGCTAGTCATTCCTGAGAGATCCATCCAAGATGCCCAGATTACCATAGCAAGCAGGAGATTGTCTCTTGACTCTGATCCTCACTCAGCCTCTGCCTCGTTCCCTAAATGAGTGGGATTGTGATTGTATTCCATATTCTGCAGTGTAGCGGCTGAGGCACACAGGCTGCTAATGTAAAAGTGTTAGCGGTAGTATCATATTTTATAGCAGATAGTTATCGGAACATCCCAAGTGGAAAATCAGAGTGTCAGTGAACCTAAGGCTTGGCTACACTTAAAATCTTGTTTTCATTTATCAGGACATGACAAGGTAATGGACACCATGCAAATCGTCTTTCTCCAGCCAAGACGGTTATTCCAAGACTGTCCTTCCAGGATACATGATAGCATCAGTTGTTTCAGCAAGTGTCTTGTAAGGGATTCTGTTAACGTGAAGAAAAGTCCTGTCGCTCTAATTATGACTGAAGTCAAGGACACATTAAAGTGGCGTTATTTTAGACCGACACGGATGGGAGACAGTTTGTTTCCTGTTTCCAACCGACTGTCAACATTGGTTTGTTTCAAGGTCCCCAAACGTTAAGCAATGATTTATTATAGTTACCAAGACAACTAAGCTATGGTAACCTTTAGGAGGAGTTATTGAACTCAAACCACAATGTCTGCCTAACTTAGCCAATTCCTCATTTAACCCAAACAACAAATATTTCCCTAGACCTCACCAAGTTGTTTTTAGTCAAATGATTAACCTGATTGTATTAAAAAATAAAATGGGGACAGTTTAGCGAGGCACAAACAGAAGCCTGCACATAGGGGTGTAACGTCATAAAACTCATCTAAGTGTTGTTTTTTAGAAAACTCATATTCTTTCAGTTATTATCTAACGGGATTGTTGTTTCCTTTTAATCTGGACGCCTAAAGCAATTAAATCCTGGCCACATGGTGCAATGACAACCTATGTTGCTGTTTAGCTGCTTCATTTCTATCTAATTACTAGAACTCGACTGGCCTTGACCACAGTTTTTGCTTGAAATACACTGGGCCTCTAGAGAGTGCAGCGGGGTGCCCGTCCATGGTTGAGTAGGCTCATTCTGACTTACAGTGTGGTGTTCATGTTAACTACAGCTTGTCCAGGCAAGTGTGTGAGTGGTGAGACCGGCTGAAACTGCTTCTAAGGCTCAGTTCTGGGGCCTCATTTATAAAGCTTGCGGCGCACGAAAACCTTGCGTAGACGGGAAGAAATTTGCGGGAAAATGTGCGGTGGCAAACGTTGGTATTTATAAAGACATTATTTGCGGAGAAGTGTGCGTATTCCTACGCCAACCTTCGACCATGCGTAGAGCTACCGCAAGGTTTTCCTGACTGGGAATCAGCGACACTCAATGGCAACACCACGAAATAAAGCTCTGTCATCAGAAAAACACAGACAGATGATGTTTGGCACCCAATATATTTAGTCAATAAAATGTATAAGCTTACCTATAGTTGCGAATATATGGCTACTGTAGTCTATGGCATGCAGTTGTGATGTAGGTTGAATTAGCCTAGTTATCAAGTGGCCTAGGTCTACATGTTTTGGTTATATTTTATACGTTGAATATTATAGCGCTACTTTATAATAATATCCTATACGTCGGGAGGTGTTTCCGTGAGTGGCCAGCGGGAGAGCAAATTTTAAGAGGTGTGTAAAAAGTAGTTTTGTACAAAGTTAAGCCCAACAGATATTAATTAAAACTGTATATTTCGTTAGATAAAATCATGTTATGAATTTAGCCAATCATTACACGCATCTCTTTCCCATAACAATTCACCATGGAAGATTAAACTATAATCTGACGTTGTTGGAAATGTGTGGATCTCACGGGAGATAAACAATTCTCTCGAATAGACTATAGGCATTATTTCACTTGTCACAACATATTTTATATAAGCTACATATACTACAGGTACGCTAATACGTGATATTGCATACAGCACAAAGTTGGGCGAAACTGCTTTACAAAGACTATAACGACTGTGCCAATCATGATATGTGATAAGCGCGCGTGCGCGCGTGTGTGTGTGTGTGTGTGTGTGTGTGTGTGTGTGTGTGTGTGTGTGTGTGTGTGTGTGTGTGTGTGTGTGTGTGTGACAGTTACTGCAGCACATGCACGTCACAGGCTTTCTTCCTTCCCAGTCGCTTTCTTTGCAGCCGGTTACCTCCCTTCTTTCCTCATGTCAGTCAAAATTCCGTAATTATTAAGAGCGTCATCATATTCAGGAGCTATTTAGCATTCGCCATGTATGGTAGATTGTGGGATGAAATTGGGAGGTGAAGTGGGAGGACACGGGTGGAGATCGTCTGCGCACAATTCACCGCAGGTGGGTATTTATAAAGGGAAGATTGCGTGCAACTGTGCGCCGCACAGTTTTATAAATCTGATTTTTTTTTTGCGCAGCACATTTCTGGCTTTGTGCGGACGCAATGTTTTAGGATGGTTTCTACGCACACCGTTATAAATGAGGCCCCTGGTGATTAAACTGTCAATGCAATCTCCATGTCACAAAGTGTTGGGATGTGGGGGTTTAAAGCTTTGCTGTTCCCCTGCTCTGTGTATCTTAGCAGATGTTTGCATTAGTAATGCACAGGACTAGTCCGTCAAACGTTTAAATGTCCGCAAACGTTGACTAATCCAAATGAAAACTTATGTTTAAACGTTGGAGAGATGAGTTGCTACGAGCATCCCTAGTTTGCATTTCTTCCCTGCTGCTCAGTTCTTGTATTTGCTTTCAGTGTGAATCACGTGTGTGACGTCTGCTCTTGAAAGGTACTATACACATATGCTTAGTATCATTCATGAATGTAACTGGCAGTGTAGGGCTGCATTAATATATGTTTGCCTTTTCATTTGAGTGGACAATACGCTGTTTATTTCCTTCCTTCACTCAAGAGTTCAATTTTTCTTGAGCATCGCTGCAATTAAACACAGGTAGCAGTTCCACCTGAATGTGTCTTCCTCTAACAAGGCCAGCTGGTAATTTATCATCAGGAATGTGTTTGGATGAGCTGCTTAAAAGCGAACTAATTAGGGAAAATAAATGAGAAAAAAAACCTTTATGAAAACACCAGTTAATTTGTCTCTATAAACAACGAGGCTCTTGTGAACACCGTCTCTCTATGAGCAAAGTAAGATAAATTAAGATACAGTGCAATACTCTCTCAGCTGCCATCACCTGTTTCACACACGACACAATTGGGAGGGCAAGATACAAACGCAGCATTTCCCTTGAAACCAAGCAGAGGTTCAGACATAAAATGAGTTTCGCCATCAGATGGGAAATTACCCTGAATGGATCTTTATAACTCCAATCATTGAAATACTTTCTAAAGATGTTGTAAATGGCAAAATTGTGAACAGGCTCAAAAGCTGGGAAATACCAAGGTGTCATGTGCTTTATTTCTCATCTCAGTCACAGAAAAATGATGGATTCAACATTTTCTACAAACAAACATAGAGAAAGTTCTTTTGGAGTAACACACTTTGAATCTGCGGGAAGCCAAGAGTGCAGAGACAGCATTTTAAGTCAAATATATTTATATCAAAAAAGTTATTTTATATTATTACCATATACATCTCAACACTGTTAAACATTCATGACAATCCATACAACTGTTGTGCTATATTATATTTTCTGTAGCCCAAAGTTTTGCCCAAGGTTTTTCTTGGAAAACCCCTGTTGGACTTAGACCTTTAGACCCCATGTTCCATCTCTGGCTAATGCATATTTTATATTTTAAACGTAAGCTGGCAGACCATCTAGAGGGGGTCTCTCTCACACTCTCTCACACACACACACACACACACACACACACACACACACACACACACACACACACACACACACACACACACACACACACACACACACACACACACACACAACACACACACACACACACACACACACACACACACACACACACACACACACACACACACACACACACACACACACACACACACACTGTCTGCATGGTGTGGAAGTTGGGATTCATTGTTAACTGCTCGGGATTCAGCCCAGCATTCTACTCTTTCGTCATACAGACTAAAACAAGTCTCATGCCAACACTTTTTAGTTTCTCAAATCTAGAAATATCCATTCCATTTTGCAATAGTATTCACAGTTTCTGTGTTTTTTCCTATATGCATAGTTTGTTGTACTCTGCATTTACCTGGAGCACCACCATAGCTGAGGAGGCTGCCAATTACAGTTGGCGTCTATGGAAGGTATTGATCACTGTGAAGCCTCATCTACATTGAATTGCCCCTCAAAGT